>JANHZU010003671.1:82830-116272 GCA_032468055.1 Acrochordus granulatus
AGTGTTCTGGGGTCATGTGATTTGCACCCTTTCCAGCCAGCTTCTGACAAACAAAGTCAATGGGAAAAGCCAGATTTGCTTAATGACTGTATGATTTCACTTAACAAGTGCAGTGATTTGCTTGACAGCTATGGCAAAAAGCTTGTAAAAATGGTTGCGACTCACTTAACCACCATCTTGCTCAGGTCTGGAAATTCTGGTCCCGTTTGTGGTCATAAATTGAAGATTACCTGTACATTGTTTTCTTTTGAGCAGGCACTGGATGAATCTTTCTTCTTCAACTGTGTTCTGGAATACTTCGGATCCAGGATGGGCAAAGACTGCCTGGAGCAACTTATTTGCCCCATGGATTCATGGGTCATGCGTCTTTGTACATCACCTGCCACAGTTTGAACCTACAGTCATCTTAAAGGTAAGCTTGTCCATTTATATGCAAATTAACTGGAAGTATATAGATGTAGGAACTGGGGGTCCTCCAGATGTTGCTTAATCACAATTCATCACACTCCCAGCCATCATGGTCTATAGAGATGAATGGTGGGAACTGTAGTTCACCAATACATGGAGAACAACAAGGATCTTAACCCATCCCAACGGGGTTCACATCACATACTAAAACAGAGCTAGATAATTTATGGATTGTAGAAATGCAGGCATTGTCTAAGTATCTTGTCTGAACCAGGTCAACATTGCTGGGCATAGAATTTCATTCAGATGCAGCGACTGTTCCTCAACCCGGTTTTAGGATTTAGGGTGTTGTATGAACTCAACCCTGCCTATCTTAAACTTCAAGATGGGTCATCTCGGTACCACATGTCAAGCTTGACTGCATATTCATTTTTTCCACATTGACTGCATATTCTTTTTCTCCATCTAGACACTGGTAAAGTACCCAGTCACAACTTTCTGCTCAGTCCCTACTGCGTATAGGATGTTGGTTCAGCACAATGCCACCAGGTACTTTTTGCCACAACATTTGAAAAATGAAGGAAAGAATGTCAGTGCGAAAATGGAAAGTCAAGAAATGTCCTGGAATTGTCTAGATTTTGTCATCCGGTGCTATTTCCATGAACATGCATGGGACCATCCTTCTTTCTCACTCATCATCCAACTTGGAAGGATGTCCTTCTTAACATTTGGGTAACATGATTTCCCGGGTTTGCCTTCCTGCAGAACTGCATGTCCTTCCCATGCGGTGGGTATGTTTTGCATTCTGAAGGAGGTGTGAATTTCAGGGTTATTTCCTTTTATCGGAGATTTGAAAAGCCAAATATAGGTGATACTTATGCTATCCTTCGCTGCTAAGATGACTTCAGATAAATGTAAATCTTCAGACTGAGCTCCATTCCTGTGACCCAGCGGTATGGAGACTGATGGTTGTCTTCTTCAGCAGCAGAGGTTACTTTTCCTTCCAAATATATGCAAAATCAATATACTGGAGGGAAAAAGAAGGAGAAATCCAAAAGTGAACTCTTGATTGTCTCCATTTCTTATCAAGCTATACATTCAGGCATTTGAAGCACTGTGTGACTGGTGGAGAACCACTCAATCCCGAAGTGTTTGAGCAGTGGAAGAATCAGACTGGATTGGATCTCCATGAAGCGTATGGACAAACCGAAACGGTATCTTCATTCCAACAGAAGAGAATATCTGTAGTTCAGGTTCCACTGAGGGTCCTTGGTGCTTTTTAAGCTTGGTTGTATGCTTGCAGATGTTTCATTACCCAACTAAGTAACATCATCAGTGCTAGTGAGTGTGCGGCCTATTTATATACAGTATCTATCCCTATCGGTGTGGCGGGGGAGTGGTTTTCTCCTTGGTAGCTCCTTGATAAGGTTATTGTTTTCTACCATAGGTTATTTTTCAACCATATTTTTTTATTCTATTTTTCTACCATAGGTTATTTTTCATAGGTTATTTATTCTCCTTGGTAGCTCTTTGATTAGGTTATTGTTTTCTACTAGATGGTTTGTCTGGTGTTAATCCCTGCTTATCTGGGTGTCAGTACCTGAAGGTACCTTCTTTTTGTTTCCTCCTTGGTTTTGTTATTGTCTCTTTTGAATGGTGTGTAAATCCGCTTTATTTCTATGTGTTCCTCCCCCCCAACACATGCTACTGTACATAAACAGGGAGCAAACTCCACTGATGATTTTGATGATTTTCCTAGTTGGGTAATGAAATCTGCAAGCAACAACCAAGCTCAGAGAGCACCCAGGACTCCACAGTATCCGGTAGTCATTTTCATTTTCTCAAAAGTTAGGTCTGATCTTTGTTGTAACCATGGTTGAATCAGGTTGTGTTCCATCCTCCTCTCTTTTACAGGTAACAATCTGTGCTAATGTCAAAGGAATGACAATTAAGCCAGGCTCAATGGGGAAAGCATCTCCACCCTATGATGTCCAGGTAGAAGGACCAATTTTGCTGTTCAGTACTGTACCATTTTAAAACATAGGTTGTTTTTATATTATAGTCGTTAATGTCATGTTTGTTTTACTTTATGCTGGTCACAACCAAAGGAAAAATACTATTCTGTATTGCGAGTGTCCTGCTAATTCAGAGGATGGGTACATTCAGAGGACGATACTGTATTTTGATGGAGTTTAGTTCAAACACCTCACGATCGTTTTTCTGAATACCAGGGATACACCATTGCTAGAGCGGGATTTCTTGTGTGTCGAAAACCTTGTATATATTCATTTAATTTATTCAATGCATGCATCACCCAATTCCAAACTGGCTCTGGGTATGTTCAATCGCACCAAACCAAAATAGGAAATAGAGTAAGAAAGGAAACAAATGTATATAGATAGCACCCTCCTTTCCTCTAAGCCACTTGCTGTCAATGTATATCGCACTATGAATGCATACAGCACCCTCCTTTCCTCTAACTTTAAGGTGTGTGGACTTCAGCTCCCAGAATTCTTCAACCAACTATGCTGGCTGAGGAATTCTGGGAGTTGAAGTCCACACATCTTAAAGTGGCCGAAGCTGAACATGCCTGTTTTAAGCCAATAACAGCCAAGCTGAGCAAATCATTATTGTTATCGTAGAACCCAACCGGAGTCTCCGTAGAACTTAACGACAGAACATCAGCTTCACTTGACTCATTCATCTCCATCTCCACTTTTGTTGTAGCACATGGCTACGAAAACCTTGGGACAAGCTTATCACTTTTGTAAACTCTTTGTTCCCACAAGCCACCAAGGACGATTCCAACCTCTGAAACGTCATCATTGGTTTCCATCACAAATGTTGTTGTGGCCAGTCGGCCGTAACAATAAACCCATTAAAAAATACTTTGCTTTTCTTTCTGAAGATTGTTGATGATCAAGGAAATATTCAGCCCCCTGGGAAAGAAGGAGATGTGGCTCTCAGAATCAAACCCAAAAGACCATTTTGTCTTTTCTTGAAGTATACAGTAAGTGTGATTTCTCATGTGCACTTCAGTAAGTGTGAGTAGTAGGCATTTGTTCCCCGTTTTACTTCATACCTTTGCTGGTGAGGATGCCTGGATTTCTCCCAAGGTTTTGATCTCTGCGATGGAAAAGGTTCTTCTATAGTAGACAGAATAATTTGTCCAGACACTGTTTAATTCTCGCTAATTTCTGGGGCCATTTTTGAAAACAAAGGCTGGCATCAGCAACGGGAAGAGTTGGGCTGTTTTTAAGATTTCTATCCTTTAGGGAACCCAGCCCCTTCTGACTCTGATCCTTTGTTGCTGGGCACTTGCTAGTTCTTCTTGGAAAACCATTGTCCACACAGAAGGATCAACAGGGATAAATTAGATCAATCTCCCAGTACCTCCCATATACAGAGATCTCAACTCTTTTTTCAGCAATGGCCATTTTGGATGAGGACTTCTCACCATGGTAGTCCCAATCAGTGTAGTGCGTTGAAACTAAAAATATTGTCTTAGATGTCATGTACCCATGGTTGCTTCTTTCCAGGATAACCCTGACAAAACTGCAGCCACTGAACGTGGGAATTTTTATATCACTGGAGACAGAGCAGTAAAAGATGAGGAAGGCTATTTTTGGTTTGTTGGGCGGGCAGATGATGTCATCAGTTCTTCTGGGTAAGTTCCCTTCTCCAGGGCTTGGTTGGTTTCTTTCCTTTATATTTATTCACAGAAGGGTTAGAACCAACAACTTCTCTCTTAGCTATCGCATTGGCCCTTTTGAAGTGGAGAGCGCTTTGATTGAGCACCCAGCGGTAGTCGAATCAGCTGTTGTGAGTAGCCCAGATCCTATTAGAGGAGAGGTAAGCATGGCCCTTATATCACAAATTATCCACTAGGAGAGACTATTTGTCACTCAGGATTGAACTGTGGAGTCCCCGATGCTCTCTGAGTTTGATTGTTGGCTTGCAGATGTTTTGTTACCTGACAAGGTAACATCATCAGTACTGATGATTACATCACTGTTTTACAGCATTGATGATGTTATCTAGTTGGGTAATGAAATGTCTGCAAGCCAACAGCCAAACTCAGAGCCAAGGACTCAACAAATTATGTTAGGCATATGAAAAAATATTAAATCAGCCAAGAAGGTGGTTTTCAAAGGAAGGCAGAAGAAGAGATGGATGGATGGATGGATGGATGGATGGAAGAAGGAAGGAGGGAAGGATAAATCACCATCCCAAATTGCAAACTCAACAAGATTGCACAAAATTTTATAAAAGTATTAGAATGGCTAATATATAGGCTAGCTTATAACACTGAGGTGCCTTGTAATAATCATTGCCACATTTTCAATGCTGCTACACAGGCCATTGAGGGAAGCCACAGAGAGCCAGTGGAGAATGAGTACAGGCAGAGTTCTGTGGGCCGGAGCAACTTACCAGAATGACTTCCCTGCCAGCTTCCCCATTGATTTTGCTTGTGGTAGCAATCTGGAAAAGTTGCACATGTGGATCGCACAAATGCATCTCCCTCCAATGTCATAAATTGCGAGCCAAGCAGATCACAATCATGATGGCCAGAAAGTCAGGGACTGGTCATCATAACCATTTTTTCAGTGCTTTCATAAGTTTGAACTTATGAATACATTGGACATAAGCTGAGGACTACCTTCTTCTCAACTAATCTGTGAGGAATAACTCAGTGAAAGACAGTGTACAGGTTGAATGGACAGAACTCAGCTGTTGCAAAGAAATGGACAATAGGTACAGAAGAAGAGATGTGGGAAATCAATTTCCTGCAAAACCTACGAGAGCAAACTAGCATAGTGGGTCCCCCCTGCATTGGCCAGTCTGAACTAGGATTGGGATAATTCACCAACTAACTTTGGAACCTGTTTCTCAAGGCGTTCATTCCCGCATATGTTTGTGCCCGTACAGGTGGTGAAAGCATTTATTATTTTGTCGCCTGCTTTTTCATCTCATGATCCGGAAGCATTAATCCAAGAACTCCAAGATCATGTGAAAAAATCTACAGCTCCCTACAAATATCCCAGGAAGGTAAGTCTGAGTAGGAAAGCTGCAGAAGGGAATGATTGAACTTTGGGAATTGAGAACAACGGAGAGCAATTCACCTCTGGGTTGATGAGTTGACGCTTGGTTGCTTTGGGAAATGCATCATGGGTGGGGTGTCCGCAGGAACATGGTGTCAGTCCTTCAAGGCAGACCAGACTAGGAAACCAAGTTATGAATGCTGATACTATTTTTATTATCAGGTTCAATCAGCAGAATCTTGCAAGTCTGAATGCACCTTTCCTTGTCCTCCCTTTATCTTCAAGAGAACTAGGGAGGGTCTCATCTGGGATGCTTTCTCATGGACTGACCGTTTTTTATTTGACTCATGTCTTGGTTGTGGCTAGGTTATTCCTTCTGCCCATTACATATATGGTCAAAAAAGTCAAGACAGCGGACCACCATGGTGCAATTGAAGCTCCTAGCTTGTGGAATGACTTTCTTGATTTTTTTTTTAACCATATCCCTGCAGCAAAAGATTACATAAGCTTCTAGGGTGACCCCGCAGGTAGGTCAGGCATGTCCAACCTTATCAAATTTAAGATGTGTGGGCTTCAACTTCTACGCTGGCTGAGGAATTCTGAAAGTTGAAATCCAGACATCATATAGTTGCCAAGGTTGTACGCCCAGATGTAGGTTATGGGATTGGGGGCTTAGTATATAAGCTTTCATCTTTCAAGTGAAAGGTCACTCTTGCAGTCTAGTCATGTCGTTGAAATGGTAAACAAATACATACTCAAGTTAAAGGATGATTTATGAGGACTGAATGCAGGCTAGTTCCTGGCAGCATTACTCAAGTAATTTCCCATCGCCGTCTTTATTTATTTATTTATTAGCCTCCCTGTATAATTACTGCGTAATCCACTGGGATTTCCATGTCAAAAGTCATTGAGTTCAGTGCTGCCACCAAGGGACAAAAAAGAAAGCTTTTCTTTTACATTTCTCCAAGCAGATTGAGTTTGTTCAAGAACTTCCCAAAACTGCAGCTGGAAAAATTCAAAGGAATGTCTTGCGGAAACGTGAATGGAAGGAAGTCCAGCGTCAGCTTGACCTTCATAAATAAAACGTATCTCCATCCTGCGCTGTCCCATTTTCATTCATTATTCCAAGCCGAGAGATTTTCTGCAAGAAGCTTTTAGCCAGCTCAAGTTTGGGGTCCTTGGCAAGTGGCACTCAAAATAAACCCCATCCGGTTGATCCGTATGCACCCTGGGCAAATGGAAACAATTGTGAATTCAGGGAAGGGAGAGTTTAAGGAGAGTTTTTTTAACTCTTCAGTAGAGTTCACACAACAATGGTCTGAACAAGTGTTTCTCAACCTTGACAACTTGAAGAGGTGTAACTTAATTTGCAGAATTCCCCAGCCAGTAAATCCCTGCCCACTATTCCCAAAGGATGAGCATGTCACTCAAAGCATGTTACTGTTACTGCCCACTATTCCCAAAGGATGAGCATGTCACTCAAAGCAAGGATCAGGGTGGCTCTCAGCCCTGGAAAAAGAAAACAAGAAACCCATAGTCTGACGACATAATAATGTCTTCAAAACATTAATGTTGATCTTCCTTCCCACTGAAGATGTGGACAATACTTCCTAATTCAACTCCTATAATTATATGCACTGGTGATATTGGCTGGGGAATTCTGGGACCTGATGTCCATACTTCTTGATACTTCACACTTGAATTGGAGAAGGTAGCTCTAATCTGCCATTCTGCAAGCTGATCTTTCTTGGTGGACCGCATGGGAAATAAATATGGTCTGGTCATAACTATGCGTTATCCATCCGTTGAGCAAGACACCATGAGGACCATCAACAGCTCTGTAGATCTGGGGCAAGAACCATTATGTAGTTACTGAAAAACCTGCCAGGGTTTGGACAGGTATGGTCAATAGCCATATCTCATCAGAGGAGAGCTACAGACTAAAGTTTTATGGACAACAGCAGCTTCAAAAATCATCATGTTACCCTAAAAGCCAATAGTTGCTCCCTTCAGGTTTATCATGTAAAAGATACATCATGCAAAGAAAGAGAAAAGGGGAGGGAGAAGGAAAAGGAGTCGTTCTTATAATTACTGGCTGAAATTAAAATAGATGATAGTTTGTGATTGACTGAATGATTGATTTACATGACAGAGAAAAAGAGTAATTGAAACCATCTCCTTTTGGGCATAATTTAAGTATTCTTTTTTGACATTCCTCTTTTTCGTGTGAAATCCATTTGCTGAGTAGTTTAATTAGCTAGGGCCTGTCTAATCGCCAATATAAAATGAACAATGAAACTATCTTAACTAAGAATGCCAAGTATTATCTTGGATACCCCAAACTGTAGCATGAACACTCAAAATGAGTGTTTTAGGAGAACTTGAAGATGCACAAATTTCATGGAAGTTGGGCAAGTAGTAGGAACAAGCCTAGTTCAACAAACATCTCAATTTCCACATTTAGAATAAATGCTAATTAAGTATTAGGAAACCCAAAATGGAAGAGGAGAGAATATGCTGGAAAAAGAGGTGATCATCATCAACTCTCTAACCTCTAACATTTTGTGTAATATGTATGCAAATCCTCGTTTTAAACCCTAATATCCCTAACTGGCATTTTATAGATGGTGAAAGCACTTGTTCTCTCACTTCCTGCCTTTTTATCTCATGATTCACAAAAGTTAATCAAGGAAGTCCAAAATCCCATAAAAAAGCTCCACTGCTCCCTAGAAATATCCTAGAATGATAAACTGCTTTTACCATTCTTTTTGTAAAAAAAATGGATCTGGGAATTACAGTCCGTGAAGGTGAATCATCAAAATGTTTGGAAATTAAGCTTGCTTGCGTATTGGATCAGTGGTAACGACAGCGTGGGAGGGAGCCTTTTGCGGCCAATGCCCTTAACTGCCAGGGGATATTCTAGAAGAAGGGGTGCAATCCTGAGCCCAGAGTTGGATCTGTGCTTCCCAACCGCACCCTGAAGTCCTGAGTGCAGCTTTTCAGATCTTCCCACTGCATTCATCCTTTGAGGTGACAGGAGAGTTATTAAATCCTCGGGGAGTGTTTAATTTTAAATAAAAACACATTTAAATTTGGAGCAGCCTCCTCATTACTTTCTTCAACTGATCCTAACCACTTTATCTTCCTTCCTTCCTTCCTTGCTTCTAAGATTCCTTGAATACATATAGCTAGATTCCTTCCTTCTCTTTCTTTTCCTTCCTTCTTCCTCTTTCTCTCTTTTCCTTCCTTCCCTTTCTTTTCCTTCCTTCCTTCTTTCTCTCTCTCCCTTCCTTACTTCCTAGCCTTCCTATCTTCCTTTTCTTTTTTCTTCATTTCTCTTTTTCTCTCTCTTTTGCTTCCTTCCTTCTCTCTCTCTTTTGCTTCCTTCCTTCCTTCCTTCCCCACCTCTCCAGGCCAAAGACAAATGATTCAGATAACTAGACTTCTCAGATTTGGAATTTCTAGATTATTCCTTCTTACTTCCAGAGAGGAACAAATGAGGCTGCCTTTAAAAAATCTCTGCATAATTCCAAAATAATAATAATAACAACAACAACAACAATCTCTGCTATCCCAGGTCCTTGGGAAGGACTCCATAGGTGGATAAAAATGCAAATACAATCTAAACATCTGGCTGACTGTGACCAACCATAATAATTCCATTCATATGAATACATTTAAAAAAATCACGAATTTCTCCTACCAACTTTATCTCCTGTTCGATTCCTTTTGAATCATGAATGACATCATCCATAGTCTGGGTTGTCTTTTTAGTTAGTTTCAGTTTTTTTCACTGAATGGGATTATATGCTAGTTTTAACTTTTTCCTTTTTTCCTCCTGATTTTTAATGACTTGTTCAGCATAATTCAATGATATTGCAATCTTTTGACTGCCGTAGGGTAGAAATTGAATAAATGAATAACTTTATGTGCAGCTCTATAAGAAAGTAACTCTTTAATCTTTTTAAAAAGTAACTGCTGTTACTCCTACTAAGTATATTGTTTGAGCAATAGATTGGATGCCTGCTTGCCTTCTGTCCTTTCTGTCATAATTCCTACCCTTTCTTTATTGTCTTGTCTGCAAAAATTTAACCTTCTTAGCAAGGATCAGGTGTACTCGTGTCAGAATAAGCTGCAGTAAAGATGCATTAAGGCACCCAGGTTATCTATGGAAGACGTACCCTTGAAGTGTCTGGGTTAAGTTCATCGTTTAATTTAGTTCTTTAATTTTGACTGCAGCAATTGGACAGCATGAAATGGGCAGGAAGAGAGAGGAAGATATGTTGAAGGGTTGTGTCCCCAGATCCCAAGTGACTTACTTGAGTAGGAAAACCAAGCTTCCAAGAAAGATGCTCGTCCAACTATGGAATTCATGGGACCAACTCAGATCCCCTAGATATCCACCCCTTGGATGCAGGCATTGGACTAAGAAAGGAATCAAGATCACCAGAAATCTATGTGCTGTTTCATGTTTATTTTTAGGCCAGAGTTCATAGTTTCCTCTTCTAAAATGTGGCTGGTTTAAAAGGAGGAGTTGGTTTTAGGGTAATATTTTACATCCATGTCAGATATTAAAGGAGGGAAGAAGTGAGCTGACTCACTGTATGTTTCGGACTTCACTATATTCCTTAGCTATGGAATTATATCCCAGGGGTACATTGCCTGATTAGTTTTCGTCAAGGAAAGTTGACGTGCATTTTTGAACCATCAGACAACTCGAAAAGGCAACCAACCTTGCAAAGAAGTTCTTCTTTCACCAGTTTTGGGTTCTCCTTTCAGCTTCACTAACACATCTTGCAGGTCAGTCTACATGTGGACCAGCCTCATGTTCCATTTTCAATCTAAACCGGCTTGAAAATTTAGTCCTGAGGTCCAGCCTGTTATTTCAGTAATGGTGAGTTAATAGTAGTATGGCCTCTGGGAAGGACTAGCTTCTTGAATTAGATGTTTCATTCCTCAAATTGTTTCCAAATCTTCAACAGGGCATTGAGGAACATTAGCTGAAATGGGCTGCTTATGTGCCATCAAGTTGTTGTTGATTCTTAGTGACAACATAAGTAAGATTTTCTCCAGGAGGACCTGTCCCTAACATGGTTTTTCAGATTTTCCTTTTATACATATAAATGTTATTAAAAGTTTTACAGAAAGCATAAAAATAAACTAATACAAAGAGGAAGGAAGGAAGGAAGGAAGGAAGGAAGGAAGGAAGGAAGGAAGGAAGGAAGGAAGGAATCTAGCTATATATATGGAAGGAAGGAAGGTTTCAATTTCCTTTGCTGCAAATATAAGTACAATTGCAAAATTATTTCTTACTCAGTGATTACAAAAAAGTCACTTTTCCTGCTTTTTTTCTAATCATCAAAACTACAAGTCATAAGTGCATTTTTTCCATTTCATGCAAAAAAACCTATAAAGGGTTTCAGCCTGCCATAAATGTAGATATTGTTTTTTTCTTCTCTGATCAAAAAAATTAATTCGGCCATCTCCACAAGTTCCATCATTGTCACCAACCATTTCTCCATTGTGGATAGTGTTGAACTATCCCATTTTTGAGTATATAATAGTCTTGCTATAGTTGTCATGCACAAAAACAAAATTCCATGACCTTTTTCCTAGTTGCCTGTCCATTTGTCCCAAAAGAAAAGACTCTAGATTCAGCTGCACTTTAAAATCTTCTGAATTAACATACTTTATGCATTTGTGTCCAACTCCCCCCCCCACTTTTTATCCATCCACCAAACTGATAAAATGTTCTTTCGTGTGTTGGTCTTTCAGCTCTCTTAGCACTGCACACATTTAGCTGAAAGGTGGTTATAAAAACTACAACCACGAATAAATGTGAATAAATTAAACTTCGATTTCCCCCCTGATTTCTGTACTAATTATTTATTATCTTACCAATTTTAATCTCTCTCATTCTTGTAGATTAAATCTCTAGACAAGTACTATTTGCTAACGCCACTGTATTTTTTTTCTTCTTTCCCAGCCATGAGAACTTCACTTCCTTTCTGCACAATATGGAAACAGATCCCTAGATTATTTCCCAGATATTCCAGATATTTCAGCTCTCCTGTAACTGCACAGTATGAAGCTATAATCCATGGACAGGACCAACTACCAAATTATTTCAATTTTGCAAATGATGTCCTGGATAAATGGACACAAGTGGAAAAGGTGAAGTGTTTTTCTTTTCAGTAAGGACCCTGCCTTCCTTTTTTTCTGAAATATTGCCATCACTCTAAACGGGCTTTGCGACATCAACACCTCATCTTCTCTTTTTGCTCTGTGACGGCCCTTGACAGCGCTATCCTGACTATGTGATTTCCCAATTAGCTCAGATCAAGTACTCCTGGACTAACAACCATTCATTTAGTGACTGTTCAAAGTTGTAACAGCACTGAAAAAGTGACTTACAACCAGTCCTTGCATTTACAATCATTGCAGCATCCCTACGGTCATGGGATCAAAATCTGGGTACTTTGTAACCGGCATGTATTTACCACCGTTGAAGCATCACAGGGTTATGCGATTGCCAGTCGCAAGCTTCCCAGTCAGCTTCCGACAAGCAAAGTCAATAGGGGAAGCTGGATTCAATTAACAACCACATGATTTACTTAACTGCAATGATTTGCTTAACAACCGTAACAAAAAAGGTTGTAAAATTGGACACAACTCACTTAACAATCGCTTTGCTTAGCAATGGAAATTCTGATCCCAATTGTGGTCATAAGTTGAGGACTACCTGTGGCAGCCCCCAGAAATCACATCTCCATTCAAAAAAGGGAAAGGGAACATTGAATGAAGCAAGCTAGCAAACTAGAGTTAGGTGCAAAATGAGTTTCTGTCCAACATGATGCGCTCACATAATTTATCTCATTAATTTAATGAAGTTTTTAGAGAAGAACAGACATTTCTTTCTCTGTTTCCTTGGGATTCACTTTGTAGGAGGGGAAAAGATCATCCAATCCAGCCCTATGGTGGATAAATGGAAGAGGAGGTGAGGTGAGGTGGAGCTTTGAAGAATTGGGATTCCACTCCAGAAAAGTGGCCAATATACTCACCGACCGGTGTGGACTCTGCAAAGGCGACAGAGTCCTGGTCCTTCTACCCCGGATTCCAGAATGGTGGCTGGTGGTCATGGCTGGCATAAGGACAGGTCAATAAAATACAACAAATGCTTACAATCAACAAAGTAGGACAGAAAATGACCCCAGGAAGTCATTGTGGTCAAACCAACTCTTGAAGTCAACTTTCAGTTCTTGATCTGTCCAGGTTTCCCACCTGCTTCAAGAGTACTTCCAAAGCAAAAAACAACAACCAAAACCTACCTTTAGAAGGTAGAACTTCTAAAACAAGTATAGGCTCATCTCTGTCTAGAAAGAGAGAACCAACCAATATTGTCACCCTTGCAGGAATCATTGTCATCCCCGCCACATCTCAGTTAACTGCTAAGGACATCACGTACAGACTCCAAGCTTCGAGAGCCAAAGGTCTGATCACTATAGATGATTTAGTACCTGCAGTGGATTCCATTGCCCCACAGTGTAGCGCCCTGAAAACCAAACTGCTGGTATCTTCTGAAGGCAAGCAAGAAGGATGGCTGAACTTTAATGAACTGCTCAGGTGAGTATCTTGGATGGTTCATGTTCCCGTGATGTGTAGCTATGAATTCATGAGCTGTATTGTCCCTCACACAATGGTTTTTCTTGTGGTAGGATAGGAAAGAAAAACCCTTTGAAGACCGTCTGGTTTCAGCATCACTGTCTAAGTGTTTTTCCCAAGCTTGATTTAAGATGCTGATTTTAGGATCCATCTAGAGTCACACTCGAGTACAAACAGTCCTCAACTTACAACTGCAGTTGGGACCAGAATTTCCACTGCTAAGCAAGGCAGTTGTTAAGTGAGTTGTGCCTTATTCTGTGACCTTTTCTGCTAAGGTTGTGAAGCAAATCACTGCGGTTTGTAAGTAAATCACACCGCTGTTAAGCCAATCCGGCTTTCCCCATTGACTTTGCTTGTTGTAAACCAACTGGGAAGGCCGCAGATGGCAATCACATCAATGTTGCAACCATTATAAATACATACCAGTTGCCCAGTACCAAAGTTTTGATCACGTGACTCTGGCGATGCTGTAATGGTTATAAATCACGTTTTTCAATGCTGTTGCAACTTGGAACAGCCACTCACTGAATGGTTGTAAGTTGAGGACTACCTATATATCAAGAGCCACATTCCCAAACAGAAATATATTGAAGATGAAGGATAGAATTCAAAACTGGAACCCCTGTTTTCCATGCAGAAAGATCAAGGTTCATTTCACAGCAATTTGAAATAAGAATCAGGAAACCTTAGTCAAAAAAGCTAATCTGTCTAAAAACCAAGAATGTCTTCAAGCCAGTCTGTAAATAGAGGGGTGGATGAATAAATATTTTGACCTGATAATAAGCAATATCAATATTTTGTGGGACTTGAACTTGACTGCTTCAGTGAGCCATGTTTCTAACTTTTTCAATTGGTGGGACGTTGTAATCTGCACAGAGAAGCTCCCGACAACCACACTTGTATGAAAACAAAGCTGCATGATCCTATGATGGTTTATTTCACCAGTGGAACCACAGGGGCTCCCAAGATGGTTGAACACACTCAAGGAAGTCTAGGATTCAGACCCATCATTAACAAAAGGTATCAAAGAAACCCTTTCAAAATAGCAGAGAAAATACACAATAGTGAATTAATTGTTAGAGCCGCTGGATGTTAACATTAATAGATAAATATACATCAGCATATTATTTATAATAAAGTAATACTGTTATGTTCAGAGGCTGTATGTTATCTGACTTTTAGTAGGACTGCTTAAGAAACAAATCTTAATGTTTTAGGACGCAAAGATAGGAAATATAAGGGACAAACATGGGGTGGTCACTAAACTTCAGCCCAACCTAGTATGCAAGGTTGTTGTAACGATTAAGGTGGGGAAGCCAGCAGCTGCTGAGCTCTTTGGAAGACCATCTAGAGTAGGCATGTTCAAGCTTGGCAAGCTGACTGAGGAATTCTGGGAGTTGAAGTCCACACATCTTAAAATTGCCAAGGTTGGACATCCTTGGTTTAGAGAAAGAGGTAACGTGAAAAAAAGGACAAGTCGTTAAGTCACCAACTATCAATATCCTTGAATATGACTTGTCAAATTCATTACATTGAATGTCTGTCAACTATTTAATTGACTCTAATGCCAATTTCATGTATAAAAACTGAGTATGTCAGTCACTTCCATTCCATCAACTTCCATTCAGGGTAATTTTCAATTATTGGCTTTGTGGACCATCAAATTGATCAACGCAATTTTTTTATTTTGCATTTTATTTTATTAGCCACTGGCTGCAAGCAACCCCTTCGGACATTATATGTAACACAGCAGATACTGGCTGGGTGTTGGCTGTCCTGGGTTCATTTTTTGATCCATGGGTTTGTGGATCATGCATCTTCATCCATAGCCTACCAGAGAAAGCAACCATCCTAAGTGTAAGATGATATTTCTTGGACAAATTTGCTCATGCTTTATTTATCGGCAGAAGCTATATGGCCCACTCTCTCATATGATCCTAAATGGCTCACAACAAATATTTAAAGATTATTTATCAAGATCTTACCTAGCTTAATTCTTGATGAGTTGTTTGATATACCTATGAAAAACAATAGCAAGATATGAAAACTGCATGGCCCTGGAGTCAAGCTCTACGTATGAGTGTCTTTCTTTACTTCTCCAACAAAGAAGATGTACAGATACATCTTCCAGTATCATGAGACACTGAACCTTGAACCTCACCTTTGTGTCTTATCATTTCTGCTCATCAGCTCATTTGTGTTAGAACCCAACCACTGGGTTAGTTCAATCTGTAACTGATGCACAATTAGCCTAACTTGAATTTATCAACCATTGGGTTAGTTCAGTCTATAATTTATGCACAATCTTTGCTTGTCTTCTTTATATACTCTTCTATTCTTTTTAGACTCTTTCCCAATTTCCAATCACCACTTTTATGAGTCCTCCTACCTTTTTTCGCATGTTCTTGAAGGAAGATTTCACCAGGTATGCTGGGAAGCAATTTTAAAAATATTTTTGTAAGGATTTACCTGTTTTCAGAACCTGTTTTGAAACTTATCATTCTAAACTATTCCTAAGGTTCTCAGAAAGGTAAAATTTAGGTTATGTTTTGTGTTACGTTGTAGACTGATTTTTGATTCAGCGTGTTCTACAAACCCAACCATAGCTGCTTGTAAACTATGTTTTCTAGTTGCACATGGGATGGAAACTCGGTTGGGATTTATTTAATGAACAGTAATAAAACATCCATGGCTTTACACAAATTGAGTTTGGCTTAACACTCCAAACAGAACTTACCTAAATTCTTCAAGGAAATTTGAAGGTTCTGTGTTGAAGCTTCCACCAAGAGTGGTTTCTTTCTCCACTCCTGCAGTTGTCTCCTCCATAATCTTGTTAATGGTTCTTAAAATGAGCTTCATTCTCAATAACACCTCTAGCAAAAATCTTCTGATTTTTTTGTCTATAACCTGTGCTCTTCTTAAAAATCTCTTTTTTTGTGCATTTGAATAAGTCACAAGTTCATGAGCCTCCAATATTGTATAAGTGGAGGAGAACCATTAAACCCTGAAGTGATGGAACAGTGGAAAAAGAAGACAGGATTGGACATCCATGAAGTGTATGGACAGACAGAAACAGTAAGTTCTATTTAATTTATCATGACATTCTTACAATTATTTTAAAACATTATAAAGCTCCCAGGGACATCTACAGTCACGTTCCTACAATCTCAGCAACTTTAAGATGTGCAACTTTAAGATGTGCAACTTCAACTCCCAGAATCCCCCGGCCAGCATGTTTATTGTTGAGAATTCTGGGAGTTGAAGTCCATGCATCTTTAAGTTGCCAAGGTTGAGAAACACTGCCTTAGAGGATGGAATACTGCTTTACTGTTAGAAGAAGGGAAAAGAAGAAAATTTACATTTGACGTATCTATGGTAATTTGGTGGATTTAGGCTTCTGATGTCTTAAATATGTCCTCTTCAGAAGATGTTTTATGTTTTGGGGTAGAAACTATAGCCACCCCTAAGGAAAAAATGTCAGAGTAATTAAGAATTATTTAAAATAATTCTTTAAAATGATTTATTGATGGCACAAAATAGATGGCACAATTAAACTCTCAAGGATAATTTGGTGGGGGAACAGCTATCCTCTACATACTTCTTTGTGAGTAAGCTTATTGAAACCAGTAAGACTTCTCTGTGAATATATGTGGACCAAGCTGTATATGTTTCCAAAACCATGGAAAAAATAAGGAGGCTGTGTGTGTGGGTATGTTTCTTATAAAGTACTGTAATCTTCTTTTATACAGGGCGTAGTTTGTTCAGTTTCAAAAGAAATGAAAATTAAGCCTGGCTCAATGGGAAAGGCAATTAGTCCTTACGATGTTCAGGTTGGAACTTTCACTCTTCTTCCTTGTACTAGTTTTCAAAATTCAGCATACCACAAGGGATTATATTAAAATAAAAGCCAATGATTGGGCACTGTATTTCTTTTCTAGATTGTAGACCAAGAAGCAAATATTTTACCTCCTGGAAAAGAAGGTGAAATAGCTGTCAGAGTAAAGCCCAAAAGACCACTTGGTCTATTCACTCGGTACATTGTAAGTAAACTCTCTTGTAGCCTTGGAAAATCCCAGTAAAGCTTGGGGAGATCCTTTATTTAATAGCAATAAGAGAATCTGTCACATTCTTGAGCAAACCTTGGGCAAAACTTTAATTTTGCTCAAGGTTTTAAGAGTTTTTTTTAAAATCTCTCCCTGCAAAAAAAACAAAACAGATGTGTCTTGAGAGTAAATTATATGGGAGATACATCTTTTCTTTATATGGGAGAGACATCTTTACTGACCCGTCCCAATATGCAATAAACTCTCCCTAGGCAGAGTTGAAGTGGAAGCTATATAGCTAATTGTATCTTTGTAAAATGTTCTCATTAGGATGCTCCCGAAAATATGGCTTTGACAGAACGAGGGGACTTTTTTCTCACTGGAGACAGAGGAATGAGGGATAAAGATGAATACTTCTGGTTTGTGGGACGAGCTGACGATATCATCAATTCATCTGGGTCAGTTCTTTTCTCTAGTTTTTTACAGCTTCATCCTCCAGAGTTAAGAGAGCAGCTTCCAGTTTTGCAAAAAGAGAGTGCTAAGGCAAACATCAGAATCTCACCTACAAAGCAAAGCTCTCTTTAAAAAAACAGCTAAACCCGGACCCCCTTCAGTACCGTAATCAATTGGTGAGCTCTACCCAGATTTCATTTCCATCTGTCCTTTCTCATGGGGTTTCCACTGAGATCAGACCCTGAATTAGAACTTGAACCAGTGATCGGAGTCAAGACGAAAAGTTGGAATAGACTTGCAGGCCATAAGCACACACTGGTGGTCTCCTCTCCCACCAATCAGAGCTTGTGACAAGAAAGTGCCTCAACCCTCTTAGAAGGATAGGAAATACTTCTTCAGGTTTGTGATTTTACTGGGATGACCTACAAGGTCTGCTGATTGAAGAATCGCTAGATACTTTATGTTCCAAAAATGGTCATCCTCTTTCATCTCCACAGTAGATTTTATGACCATTTACCTCTTAGTTTATTAATTGCTTTGGATTCCTTTTTTCTAGGTATCGTATCGGACCATTTGAAGTCGAAAGTGTGCTCTTGAAGCATCCAGCAGTAGCAGAAGTAGCTGCCGTCAGCAGTCCAGATCCACTCAGAGGAGAGGTAAGAAGACCCACTGCTGAAATACTACGCACTGAAATTTCGTTGGACTTCAGCCTTTTTAAAATGTATTTGTTCATTTATTTATTAGATTTATTGTACATTCTGCATTTCCACCAGAAGCTCAAGGTGGCAGATATAACACTCCTTCCTCATTTTTCCCCCTAATAAACCACCCTTAATGACAGGTGAGGCTGAAAGAGAAGGAGAGATCCCAAGTCACCCACTGAGATTTCATGGTTGAAGTTGGATTTGAATCCAAATCTCAGAGTTCTGGTCCAGCCTTTTAACTGCTGCCCCAGTCTTGATGGAGGTTGTAATACTGAACACATTTATAAGAGCAGATATAATTGGAAAATGCGTTTCTCCATGCTAGGAGAAATCAGATAGGGATGATTTCCATCTATTTTAGTCAGTAAGAAATAAATAGAAATGAACTTGGTGGAGCTAGTTTCTAAAACATGCGCATAGGATCACCCAGTGAGGTTGATTTGAAATTAAAAATCAATCAACCATCTTGGAAAGAAAGATGGACTAAACACAAGTCAATGCCTACCATGACCCTGTCTTCATTATATTCTTCTATAGATGCATTCTGGGATTTAGTTTTGGAGAAATTTAGAAAGTTTCAGGAATGATAGGAAACTTTTTTAAAAAAAAATAAATTATTGTCTTGGGGTACTTGGGCATTTTCCATCTCTGCTTTTCAGGTAGTAAAGGTGTTTGTGGTGTTGTCTACAGCCTATTCAACACATGATAAGGGGAAATTAACCCTGGAGCTACAGGAACATGTGAAAAAAATGACTGCTCCTTACAAATACCCAAGAAAGGCAAGTATTTATTCCTCCATTGGAAGAATGCTGAGAGGCAACTGAAGATATGAGTATGAACTCGAGCATTCTTCTTTATAAAATCACTTCCAATGCCGCAGAATGAGATGTCAAGAGTTGTATCTTCTTAAACGCTTGTTTTGCCAGTCACCTTTCCAAAATTTAATGAAAAGATGTCACTGCTTAGGAAACCTGATCACCTGATTTCTGTTTTGATGGCTTATTTGAACAAGATCTGATACTATCCAAATCTTCACAATAGGGAGTGTTGGCTTTTTCTTTCTCTCTGAAAAAAAAGGAATATCCTTCTTTTAGCGATCAACATCTTGACATTGATGGCCCAACCCGTTTAGAGGGCACTGAACTGAAAATGGATTCCAGAATATTTGTAATTTATCAGTAATCAAGGTTGCAAAGATAGTCTCATAACTGATCCTGATCCATATGGCTTGTTTTGCCCGTTTCTGTCTTTAATAGGTGGAATTTGTCCAGCAGCTTCCAAAATCCCAAATTGGGAAGATTCGACGGAATGAATTAAGAGACCAAGAATGGGGCCGAGTTTAAATGTATAGAAAGTCTGCTTTATCTCAACAGCTTTCTTCCACGGATGTTATCCAAACCGTATTAATTTTGAATTGACCTGTTCTATGGCTTGGCTTTAAGTATAAACCCGTAGATGCCGTACATTAAAAGCAGTTTTCCTTGAAACCATGTAGCAAGAAGTTGTGGATGCCAGAATGAAAGAGAAATTTAGAGGACGGGTGGGGTGGTTAAAGTGCTGGACTTTTGACTGGGGAGAACCAGGTTCAAATCACCCTCAGTCCTAGACATTCACTAGGTTCCTCTTTCTCAGTCAAGAGACTCTTTGGAAGTTGTTATTGTGGAGGTACAAAACAGATCCCTGTCTAGGTTACCTTGAGCTCCTAGAGAAAAGGCAGAAGATAAATTACACGTATCAATATGTCTCCCAGTTCAAAATTTATTTCTCTCAATGCGTGTGATAGTCCATTTTTTAAAGAAGGAATACAGCACAACCAGACAACTAAGTGAACAGAAAATGATGTCACTGCAAGGATCTTGACCCTGTAGGCATCTGGGCTACCTTCTCTTGGCACTTAGGTATTCCTATTTACCATCATATAAAGTTAGTCAGAACTGCATTAACCATGAAATTCTAGGAGAACAGTCTATGGTGGCTAAAATGTAGGGTAGCACCATTTCCAGGTAACAAACCTTATTCCAAGACCTAAGCTGCAACTCATGAAAAGCTACCAAATTCCTTCTGATTTAGCCATCCTGAATGTTAGTTACCAAGAAGCATAAATAATAGAACTTGCTTTCTTATGGTCTGAAACCACCAAGATATTTATATCTTGATTCACAAACTTCCATTTCTGATAGCTGAACTGAAGTTTTCTACTCTGTGGCTAAATATTCTGCCTTTTTACAAATAAGGTCAACTGATTGGAAATCATGTTAGGTGATGACACACTAGTACTTGGTTCACAAATGATTAAACCAATGGTCCTGATGTTTAGACACCAACTGTTCCACGAGTGAGCAAGGCAAGGTTAATAATCATGTTGTAGGCAGGTTCATGAAAAGAGAAGGAATGCTGACTCACATGATTAAGTATTAACAATTTAAGGCCAAGTATTTAAAAAGATTAGCTCAGCACCATCAACCCTCCAAATGCAAGATCCGCTAACCAGGTTCAGACCTGGGTTACACAGGACAGCTGAACGTCTGCCACAGCTGAGAGAAAAATAAAATTAAATAAAAATAACATTCAACACAATCAGCAGTTGAAAGCCTATTTCCAGACAGCTCTTAATCTGGCAAGGCAATTAACTCTACAAGCAAGTCTAGAAATTAATTTGCAGCCAACACAGCTGCTAATTCTGCATTCTGATCTAGTAGTGATGGGTAATTGCATGCCTTTCTGGCTAAATCTTTCCCTGAGAATCTTTCCAACTAATTGTAACAAATACGACTCTTTCCAGAATATTGCAGAACAATATTGGATTGTGGATGGATATTTTTGCGGTATCAATGAAGTTATTAATCTCTTCCCCATTAAACCAAGACACAGAAAGAAGAGTCCCCATGAGGGACAATTGAGGCCCAAGGCACATATGTCCAGTTTTCAAAATGTTTCAACTAATCCCTTTTTCTGTGCAATAAATCAGATTTTGTGAGGATCTTGTTTCATTGCTTGTGAGTTGCTGTTTAGTTAGACATTTCTATTTCTTTGCCGTTCCTAAATCAACGTCTCTCCATGCATCCCAGTGTCTTTTCGAAATAACATCCTAATCAGACTAAATTAATTCAACTTTATCCTCACTCCAAGGAACTTTCTCCCAATATTTCTTTGTTTCCCGCCTGAGCAATGGAGTCGAGATACAGATCAGCGAAAGGAGTGTGGCAGGCATAGTGAATAAGATCCAAAAACTCCAATTATAGAGTGCTTCTTACAGATCACATCTCACGAAAGAGATTATTTCACAAAGGCCGTCTTTGGCCGCATGCGCCCCTTACTGTGGTTGCAAAAAGACTATGCAGAAGGACCTAAGGAGAGAAGGTGTGTCATCACCTCCAAAACAGGTGGAGCTTTAATCACATTGTTGTGGCTTTTATACATTTTTTAACCTCTTGAAGTGGGCTTCCCTGTCATCCAGCTGCCTTTGAACAGATTTGGCCCTAGAGTATTCAGTCATGGAGAGAAGAAACCCAAGACTGTCCATCCTGATTTAAACTATTTATTTCGTACCTACCATTTTTAAATCAAACTCTGCCCAGTTTCCCTTTTTGGCTTCCTCAATTTTTCTGGCCACATTCCTGCATTTTCCAAAGACGGTGCCCATATCCATCCTTAACTAAGGTAACTGAGTTTAGGAGGTATTATTTAACCAATACAGTTATCACAATGGAATGGTCCGATGAGATCCAAAGTACAAGATTTGCAACATATAACTGAAATGTGCGGATCTCTTTTCACTCCCTTCTTGCTCCTTGCCAACACTGTGGTTATATATTTTTTGAGTCTGGATTAAATGAATTTTAAAGGGACCCTTTTCCACTTAGAACGGGCCTAGAGTGTTATTAACTTATTTCTTTGAAATGTGATGAATCAGCTCAGCACCATTTAGGACAGCTTAATTTTTTGTTCCTCTGCATGAACAGCTGGGCGTCAACACAATTGTGACTCTACCATGTTCATCAAGCTAATACGATGCTCAGCATAGAATATTCATGAGATTCAAAGGGTACGCTTGAAAAACATGTCACAAAAAGGCACGGTGATGTTGATTTGACCTTAGTTTCTTCTCAATGAGTCTTCAGTCAATTTCAATTAAGGTTTATTACAATTGGAGACCACTATTGTGAAATGAAGAGGTCCAAATATACTCACACACACACTGTACTTGTTTTGGGTGTCTTCATTTCGTGATGGCGGTCTACAGTTGTAATAAATGTCAACTAAAATTGTATATAAACAATTTAAAATGAAACACAGTAAGCAACAGCAAACCATTGTGCCAATGAAGGCTCAACATCCACCTAAACCAGGAAGATGGGTGGTGGCTGGGTGGTCTTCTCCAACACCAAAGTTCAAAGGCATCAGTACACTTCCTATCTTGCCAAAGTTCAAATGATTTTTGGGACTATCATATAACTAGATTTATTTCTGTGGGATTGAATGGAAAATGCTCCATCCTTCCCATCATTTTAAATATTGAACCACACCTGGAGATGAAAGTAGGAAAATTGGGGAGTTGGAAAATAAAAATCTTGATATCTTTTGACTGAAACAGCCTTTCTTGTAGGCTTCCTTTATCTGGTCAATCACTCACTGTCAGCTTAGAAAAAGTTTTGCACTGTGTTGATTAATTTAAAAAAATGCACATGACTGAAATAGTTTAAGATTAACATTTAATTACAGAAGTGTTCAGGAGAAAGTAACCATTGCTCATCTTCGTAATACAATGTCTGGATTCAAGTCAAGCATTAACTTTAATAATAATTTACCCACTGAGTATTAAAACATCTAATTTGTCCATGTCAATTTCTTTTGGAGAACTTGCTTTCTAATGAGGAGGGCTTTAAAATCATCTACTCAGGTATATATTGTTTTTAAAAATTTTGTAATCTGAAAACATTTGCAAACTCCAGATTGAGAAGTTGTTTTTTTTTAACTGAGCATCTAAGAGAATAATATAGATTTGATTTAGATGCATGTGTGTAAAGGTGAAAGTATGGAGTAATCCATCCAAATATACAGAGGGCTCCATGTTTTGTTGAAGGAATGAGACCGAAGTTAATTGCTGGTTTATGGGTACCTTTCCCAGATATTTCCAGAAAATTTAGTTGATAATTTTTTGCTGGATCCCAGCAGATATATATTTAAAGAAAATTATATTCTTCAGAGAAGAGTCTCTAACATTCGTTTTTGGATTGTTTATGTGCCATCAAGTTGTCGTTAATGCTAGCTACCATCTAGATAGATTTTGTCCATGATGATCTGTCCCTCACCTGGTCTTTCAAGTCTTCCAATGGTCAACTCATTTGAATCTACTCACTTTGCTGCTGCCCATCCTCTTCTTTTCTATCCTTCCACCTTTCCCAGCATGAGAGCCTTTCCAGAATGCTAAGTCTTTGCATAATACGTCCAAAGTAAGATGAACCTGGGTCATTTGTGCCTTACTTGTGAACTCTGGGTTGATTCATTTGATTATCCATGATATTCTCAGGAGTTTTCTCCAACACCAGAGTTCAAAAGGATCAACACCCTTCCTATCCTTCTGGGAAGCGTGGTGGCTCAGTGGTTAAGATGCTGAGTTTGACAATCGGCAAGCCCAGGTCCCGAGTACTGCGTGACAGGGTGAGGTCCCGTCACTCGCTGCAGCTTCTGCCAGCCTGGCAGTTTGAAAGCATGTGAATGCAAGTAGATAAAGAGGCTACTTTGGGGGAAAAACAACAGGGACATGAAAGGAGCCCCCAGTTGGGTATCCCCGGGGCAATGGTGATGCCCCCAGCTAATCCTCTCAATCTGGAAGCGTATTGAGCAAAAACAAAATCCTCCTCCTTCAAAATCCTTTTGCTTCCATAGAGTATTGCAGGGAATATCATGGCTTGTCTAATTCTGATTTCTGTAGGCTTAGACATGCTGCAGCATCTGAATATCTTTTCCAAAGTCTTCATGGCTTCCAAAGACTCCCAAGGCCATTCCCACTGTTACAATATAAGACCCAAAGCTATAAAAATAAACGTCTGCTTGCCCTTTAGGCAGCATGGAGCCCAAGAACCAGATGCTCATTGGCTTCCTTGTTTATCCTTCAGCACAACTAGCTCCCTCAACTTGCTCCTCTCTTGTTTTACCTAGACGGAGACATTGCCCATGGTTGGTGCTATGAAGCTTCTCTCCAGACTTCCTGGGTTCTGGTCTGCCACTGTTTCTAAATTCCCTTGTAGATTCAACAGTCAGACCGTTCATGGATTTTCATCTCTGGCTACCACAGATACCGAATGCAAGGATGTGCCAGAATACTTTAATTTTGCAAGTGATGTCCTTGATAAATGGAGCCAAATGGAAAAGGTAAGGGAGTGCTGAATTTCTTTCTAGGGTGCTCTGATAGTATATCGAGAAAGAAATCAACTTTACAGAGACAATTAATCTGGCAATCTGTCACTATTAATTCAGGCTGTTAATTTAATCATAATACTGGTAATCCTCAACTTACAGCCATTCATTTAGTGATGATTTTAAGTTATAATGGCACTGAAGAAAGTGACTTATGATTGGTCCTTATACTTACAGTGTTGCAGCATCCCCATGGTCACCTGATCAAAATTCATGCACTTGGCAACCAGCACATATTTATGACGATTGCAGTTTCCAAGGCTCATGAGATAGCTATTTCTGATCTTCCAGATGGTTTCCAAAAAGCAAAGTCAATGGGGAAGCCGGATTTGCTTAATGACCACATGATTCACTTAGTAAGTGTAGTTTTCTTAACAACTGTGGCAAAAAAAGGTCATAAAATCAGCTGCAACTCATTTAACAACTACCTTGCCTAGCAACAGAAATTGCAGTATCAATTGTGGTTGTAAGTTGAGGACTACCTGTCTTAAGGTGTTCGGTTGGTGATATGTGTGCTTCATATGGCTTTTATGCATCTGAAGGGAAAACGGCTATCACAAGGGACTTTTATAGGGTATGCTTCAAATCATGGCCTCATTCCCGCAACGTACATAATTAGATGAAGCACATGAGGTGAGGATAGTGTTTTAAGGGTACATTTAAAGGATAACAGAATTAAGTGGCATTTTAAAAGGCATAAGCAACTAATCACAAGGTCAGATTAAGCCCAAAAGAGACCTAGTTTTGCTTAGGGTTAAATGCTCCCCAATCCATCATGCCCTGGGGACACCGAAACTCAAACCTCCACTTGGCTTGCTTAGTTCTCCTAAAAAAAATTGCTAGGAAAAAAAACCCGCTGAAAAAGCATATTCTTATTATAGACCTCCAGCGAAAGAGCACATCTCACAAACACTGATACACCCCACCAGCCAAATCCCCTTTCCACAAAGGTGATTTGGAAGTACTGAATCGAGCTGTTACGCATTATGTGCGAAGCACAGACTTGGAAACCGGGTGTTTGTGAGAAAGAAGCACCTGATTTTCTGCAGCAGGTCTCAGGTTTCTCCTTTTAAGGGGGCCTGAGCACCCCTGCCAAAGATATTTTCCTATATCCGCAAGTTGCCTAGCAAGGAATACCTATCGATATCGTTCCACAACTGATCCCAGGTTGTCCCGTAAGGTTGACTGCTAAGCCAGATTTAAGGACCAGGGAACGGTTCAATTTCTGAGGTTGCCCTTATCCTTTCTCCTTTACTGTCTGATAGGAGGGGAAGAGGCCTTCCAATCCAGCCCTCTGGTGGGTTGGGGAGGATGGGAAAGAGGTGCAGTGGGACTTCCAGCAGTTGAGCTCCTTATCTAAGAAAGCTGCCAACGTGCTCTCAGAGGCCTGTAATCTGTGCAAGGGAGATCGGATCATCATGATACTTCCCAGAGTCCCTGAGTGGTGGCTGATCAGCTTGGCTTGCATCAGAACAGGTCAGTCAAAAGGGGGCTCCTGCACCCCACATACTGTAGTGGCATGTGGGGAAGACCTTGAGAGACAGAGCGAAGAGATGCTGCCTAAGGAATAGTCAGATAAGAGGCAGCATAGCCCGCAGCTGCATAACGGATGGAGAAAGAGACTTAGAAGAGACCCTCCCTTAGTTTTGGGGCTGTAAAGGAGATAATTATACTTTCAGATTTGCAAGATTTTGTTGATGTAGCATTACAATAAACAGCATTAGCTCGTTTGGTTGTATTTCCTATGTGGTCTACCTGGTAAGGCTGACAGATTTCCTTTCCTTTCTAGTTTCCTAACAGTCCTTTGTTCTGCTTTGCCAGGCGTTGTCTTCGTGCCAGCTACGATCCTCTTGACTGCTCCAGACATATTATACCGACTCCAGCAATCCAAAGCCTGTTGTGTTGTTACCAACGAGGCTATTGCACCATTAGTAGACGCTGTGGGGAGTGAATGCAGCTGGCTGAAAAGTCGGATCCTGGTTTCTGAAAGAAGAAAAAGAGAAGGTTGGCTGAACTTCCATGATTTACTACAGTGAGTATCTAGCCTCACAAGCCATAAGCTTTATTATGTGTTTTGACATGACTTTGGGGCAATGTTTGGAGTCTTGTTCAGCAAAAGAAATGTGTGAGACCCCAAATGTAGCTGGACTGGCCATTTCTACTCCAACTCAGACATTTTTTGAGCTATGCTCCATATGTTGCTTGACCAAAGTTGCTTGGCTCTACTAACCTTACTTGTTCCTCTTTTGAAGAGCTGCATTTGACAAGCATCAGCCCATTCAGACAAAGAGTCTTGATCCAATGACCATTTACTTTACCAGTGGGACCTCGGGTTATCCCAAAATGGTGCAGCATTCCTACAGCAGTTTGGGCTTTGGGCTGCCAATTTTTGCAAGGTAATTCTATATGTATACATCTGACCATCTCGACATATTTTTTCAATGATTAACTGATTGATTACAGGTCGTTCTTGACTTCTGACCATTCATTTAACAATGGTTATAACTGCCTCAGAAAAAGTGCTTTATGAACTGAACTCACACTTATGATTCTTGAAAGTCACATGATTGCAATTTGGGTGCTTGGCAACCAGCTTGCACTTATGACCAGTTGCAGTATCTTGTGGGCACGTAATTGTGATCTGTGATATTTTTTGCTGTTCTGTACTATTCTGGACAATCTTCAAGCACAGCCTTCCAGTGACACATTGCAGTAGCCTAATCTGTAAGATATTAGAGAATGGACCATTGCAGGGTTAGCTGCAGAGAGGATAAAAAATATACAGCATTTTTAAGGGAAATATTTTAATAAACCCATCTTGCAGCTTCTGCAGTCTGACACATTTCAAGCATGTTTGCCCCCTACAATGGCTGCTACATTTTGAGTCATAATGTTAGCCACAACACTTCTCTTGGCTTCTTTATTAACAGACAATGGATTAACCTGACTTCTTCAGACATTATCTGGGGTCTTTCTGATCCTGGCTGGATAAAATTTACCCTAGGAGCTTTCTACTTTCCTTGGACTCAAGGATCATGTATATTTGCACATAGTCTTCTGCGTTTTGATCCAAAAGTTGTTCTGGAGGTAAGAACCCAGATGCCTTATTTGAAGGTTCCACACAGATAGGCAATGATACTCCCTAAAGGTGCATATAATTCACTGATTCACCTTCTTAAACTCTTTGAAACAGTTTTATACTTCATCCTTCCACAGCATAATGCTATCTTCATTACAATTCTAACTTTGGAAAATGCATCCACTTAACGTCTCCACACAAAATAACATTAAGTTTCTATCCTCACCTTGCCAGGTGTGTTTTGAGATTAGAAAAAGAAGTTAGCCCTTCTGCTCAATTTAAACCAGAAGATATGATGGCACAGCAGTATAGCACCAATGTGGAAAGACAGAACTTGGTGAAACAGCAGTCAAAAATTATCAGGCCAGAAAGAATTGTTATGTAAACCCGAAGCAGATGTCTCTGTCTCTTAAGGTCAGGAAAAGAAGAGCCAAAAATCCATTGACTCAAATTGGCAGAAAAAGCCTAGGATTTAAACCCTAGGGATGAGACATATCAATTTCCATGTTCTACCATAAACAGCTCTTCTGCATATGAAACACATGGTATTACCAAAAATCAGGCCCCGTAGACAAAATCAGGCCTGTTGGACAATTTATCATTAAATGTTTGAATTGGTTGCTATTTTCTGCTAGACACTCCCTCACTCGTTTGACGCAGTATAATAATAATTTATTAAATGTATATGCTGCCTGACTCCCAGTGAAACATGACTTTTGAACATTCCTAGGTACAGTAATGAAAAAAATATCAGTCAATAAAACCTATTGTGATTGGAGGCTGACTTTTGATATACCCGGTGTATATCAAAATCTTGTCTATAATAAGGCAACTTTCCCAGACATATTGGAGGGTGAGGAGTAGAAACATTATTCAACTCTAATTTAGAGTTATGGGGGCAACCCTATAAGATTTGGTTGTTGGTTTTAAGCATTGCTCATGTTTATTTATTTATTAAATTTATTCGCCACTCAACTCACTATAAATGTTATTAATTACTCATATTTCTGTAGAATCAACTGCCAAATCTCACTCAATGGTATTTAAATTGCTTTCCCCTTCATTCAGTCTCTTGCCAAGTATCCAGTGACAGTCTTCTGTGGCACACCAACCATTTACCAGATGCTCCTCCAACATGTTAGCAGGTAGGATTAATTTGCTTATGAACAACACCATTCTGTGGTGTTTTATCTCTTGTGCAATTTTATATCACTTTTGGAAGACATGAAGGACTGGATTAGGGACAGATTACCCTGGGAAAAGTCCACCTATGTAGTTACTAAGATCTGATACCAACTTAATGGTATACAATCAATCAAGGCATCCATTTTTCCTATGATGGAGCCTGTCGCTGTCCTTGAAGTACGCCTTTCTGAAGAACATAACTTTCTTCTTCTTTTCATTCAGGTATAAGTTCAAGAGTCTGCAGGTCTGCATAAGTGGTGGAGAACCAGCCAATCAAGAAATGCTTAAACATTGGAAAACAGAGACTGGGTTGGATATCCTTGAAGGTTATGGGCAGACAGAAACTGTAAGTTTGCAACCAGTTGTGTCTTTAATAAATCTTCTGGGTGAAACTTTTCCAGACTTACTCAGCTGAGACTCTGATTTCAGTTCGCAATGCTAGAATGTGAAGTGTTGAACGGGGACAAGAAATAACCAGATTCAACTCCTCACTTGACTACTGGGCTTCCTGGCTGAATATGGGCCAGTTCTTTGTGCTCAGCCCAACCTGCTTCAGAAAATTCTTGAAATCTGGTAGCTTTGTAACAATGGGGCATCCAAATCACAGGATCTAAGTTGAATGCACAACTATTTTCACTAACCTTGTGCTATCCAAATATGTTGGATGAAAATCTCCAAGACTTCCTACTAACTTGGTCATGCATGAATCTTGAAATATCAGTTGGTTAAAGTTAACTAAGCAGTCTTCAGATATTGATTTATAAAATACATTTATTTATTTAACACATTTATTGATTAAGAAAATTTCTACCAGAAGAAACCCTAGGCAGTGAGCAAAATAAATATCAATACAATAAAAAGGTAAAGGTTTCCCTGCCAGTCGTGTCCGACTCAAAGAGGAGGTGCTTGTCTCCGTTTCATCGCCGAAGAGCCAGCATTGTCCAAAGACGCTTCCATGGTCATGTGGCCAGCATGACTGTGTGCCAAGGCGCACAGAAGACTGTCACCTTCTCACCAATGTAGGTGGTGCCTATTTATCCCCTTGCATTTTTACGTGCTTTCGAACTGCCCGGTTGGCAGGAACGGGCAAGAAACATTAGCTCACTCTGTTATGCCAAGCTGCCAACCTTCCAGATGACAAGCCCAGCATCTTAATCACTCGGCCACTACGCCTCCACCCCAATACAATAAAACAACCATTTAATAGAATAAACAATGTTGAGCCCTGATAAAAACTCACATATATCCAATACAGGTAGTCCTCGATTTACAAACATATGTTTAGCAACCATTTGAAGTTACAATGTCACTGAAAAAATGTACACACTTCACACTTATCACCACTGCAGCATCCTCATGGTCACATGAACAGAATTTGGGTGGTTGGCAACCATGTTTATAATGGTTGCACCATCCTGGGGTCATATGACTGCTTTTTTGCAACCCACCAAGCTGGTGTCCAACAAGCAAAATCAATGGGGGAGCCAGATTTTCTTAACAACTGTGTGATTCACTTAACAACCATAGAAAAAATGTTATACAATCAGGCATGACTCACTTAACAACCACCTTGATTAACAACAGAAATTCTGGTCCCAATTGTGGTTGCAAATCAAGAACTATCTGTAACCACCCCCAATCAGTCTATCATCCTTGCCCACTGTTTGTCTGATGGCCATATAGGTTGAGGATTTTTTTTTAAAGAACAACTTACCTTAATTGCACACCTATAATTTGTCCTCACAGTGCTTGATATGCTGTACTGGAAGAGGGATGAAAATTAAATCTGGATTCATTGGAAAAGCTCTTTCTGGCATTGATATCCAGGTAGGTCCATTTTGTATAGACTGTAATTAATATTATAAGATGGAAAACATTCCTTTGTATAGCATAATTCAAGCATGTCCAACCTCGGCAACTTTAAGATGGGTGATTGAGGAATTCTGGGAGTTGAAGTCCACCCATCTTAAAGCTGCTAAGGTTGGATAACCCTGGCATAATACCATGAGAATTGTTGGTTACAATGAGTCTGCTAGCCAATAAGGTCCTACTAAATAAGCCAAAAGGGAGCTTGAATAACCATTGATGGTTCCCGTTCTTTTCAGATCATTGATGAAAATGCCAATGGTCTTCCTGCCGGAGAAGAAGGAGACATTGCAATAAAGATCAAGCCGCAAAGGCCCGTTAGTCTTTTCACTTGTTATCTGGTAAGGAAGGAATCCCTCAATCAACTGAGCAAATTTCAGGAGATTATTTTAGGGGACAAAGCACCAGCAATTACTGTCTCAGCCCTAGTAAGGGCCAGGGAGATGCTGCAGAAGTGACCAGTAGTGTCCAGTTTCAAAAGAAGCTGCAGTCCTTTTCTGTTCACAACATGGAAGCTGGAAAGCTACAACAAAGGTAACAATTGTTTAATGCTCCAAGACCACACAACTCCAGGTTTTCTGGATCACACTGGATGGATCAGTGATATCATTGTGGGTGTAGGGAGATCTCATTGGGTAACCCTCCTGACCAGTGGCAAAAGATGGGGAACAGAGTTTTGAACTAAGATGATTTGAGAAAGTTCTGTGTTGTGATTTTATGGGTCTCAGCAAGCTGGAATATGAGACTAGGGCCCACGTGGAATCTCTAGGCTTTCCATCCCATGATAGTGTATGATGAATCACTTGTGGCATTGCTTAATGTTGCAGCAACCAAGAATGGGCCAATGTAGATTGCTTGATAGATGCTGCTTTTTTGTTCCTAGGATGATCCTGAGAAAACTGCTGCTACTGAACGTGGGAACTTCTACATCACTGGAGACAGAGGACTCATGGATGAAGATGGATACATCCAGTTTATTGCGAGAGCAGATGATATCATCTTGTCTTCTGGGTAGATTTATTTTGCTAATGCTTTGCAAGATATCTGAGACACTTAACACCACCAACAACAATGGCAATGCAAAATCTGAGTTGCATTCATAGGCCAGGTACTCAATCCTGTGCCACATTGATAGACCTTCTACCCAAAACATACACATGTGTACACTGCAGAAACAGAGGTTCCATCAACATGGAGAAGAGGTCAAAGATTCCATCAACACTATTAAAAAATTTCCATCAACATTAATTAAATCAAAATTTTGAGATATCCAAGGTGTGTATTGAGATTAGCCTTTTTTTATCCAGTGACCTTCCAATTTCCATTTTTGTGCATGCTCAAAGGTACTTTGGCTCCTCCACTGAAGTACGAAAGCAAGTTCTATGTGCACACTAGGGCACAGAAGGATTCTCTCTAATAACTTGCCAAAATCAATTGCTTCTTGTTAATTTTGGAAAGGAATTAAGCATTTTAATTCCATTTATCACTCCCCGTATCCCTTAACCTTGGCCTATCAACATCTGAGTAGTCACTGATGATCAGTGACTCTTCAGAGATCAAACTGGAGCTTTTGGCCTGCAGCCTACATAGTCTCCCTTGATTTATGGTATTTTCCTATTTAGATATCGCATTGGCCCATTTGAAGTGGAGCACACTTTGATGAAGCATCCTGCAGTAGCTGAAGCAGCAGTTGTCAGCAGCCCAGATCCTATCAGAGGAGAGGTAAGGCGGCCACAGTGATGTGTGTCATGTCCCAACAAGGCACTGAACAAGATTTGGAATATGATCAACCTAAATCACCCCAATTCCAGAGAATCACTCATCACCTCTTTGTGAATTGCCATGTGAGACCATAGCTCTCCCATTATCTGAGATTTCAGATCTCATGATCATTCTTCCTTAGCTTCTGAAGATTCAAGTCAAGGAAAGACTTCAGAAAGGGCTGTTTCATTCTAGGATCTGCAGTACAAGGGGTGGAGATCTCCTCTCATGAGGCCCGAACTAAAGTCCTGGAGTAATAGCTCTCTTTTCCATTGATAATTCAGCCTATGAAGCATCTCTGGGAACTCTTCAAAGTCCTGATGTTGACCATGCCCGGGTCTGTTGATGTACCTTCTGCTCTAATTGATCAGCCTTTGGTTGATTTTATGATTCACTTAATTCTAATTAATTTTTAAAAATCATGTACTATGAAAGCTTGTCCCATTTGTGTAAAGAGAAAAGCACACCCTAGTTTCAAAGTGCAGTATGGAAGAAAGGAAGGTTTATCTTTAATCTCAAGCAAATATTGGTCTGGTTTATCTATCATGTTAGCCATCGTTCAATGCATAAGCCACATTGTGCCAATTTGTACAAAGTGCTAAACTTTAATGTGATAATCCTTGGGCACCCAACATACTCATCTGAAGTCAAGCCACTGGAGAGTCACTAAAAGAACAGAACTGTCTTCTGGTGAACCTTCCTTGCTGGGTGTAAACAAAGATATCTTGGAGGACACCAGGTGAAAAGCAGTGTAGGTCATCCCAAATGAGATAGACTAGTAACCCCAATCAATAAACAAGACTGCTTTAAATATCCAGG
>JANHZU010003672.1:29786-46606 GCA_032468055.1 Acrochordus granulatus
GGGGAATTTTGGGAGCTGAAGTTCACACATCTTAAAATGGCCAAATTGAGGAAAAAGCTTCAAATTCAGAATCTTGAACCTGATTGACACCATCACTCATAACTGAGGATGCAGAAAGGTTTTCTCATGGATACTTGATTTCCAAATCTGCACTCTTCCGACTTTTAAAGGAAAACAAAAACCTTAATGGATCCTTTGAGGATTTTCAATTATGCCTTTTTAAAAACTCATACCTGGGAAAATTTTGCAAATCAGATAACTAGGGAGAAAATATCCCCATAACTTAGGGCCTCTATACAGTAGCATAAAGAAGCAGCTGCTTAACTGCTTGCTATGTCACTTAGGTAAGATGGGTGGTGTAGAAATTTAATAAATAGATCTAAATAAATACCTGTTTCTTGTACCACTTTGTTTACTTGTATGATGACAAGAATCCCAATTTTTGTAGAATCAGTTAATTACCCACTTGAAATAAACTCCTAGATTCTCAATGGGTAATAATACTATCAGAACTTGGCTACTGCAAATGCTTGCTGGTGTGTAGTTGCTCCATGGTAAGGTTTGCTACCAGCTGACTTGATCTCTCTTACCTGCTCCTCTGGCATGGATTCATCTAATGGTAGCAGTGACTAGGAAGCCACCTAACCTTTTAACTTGCCTAGAATACCTGATGTATCTGGAGAGTTGAATTTGAGAACCAGATGAAAAGGACTATGTGCTGTGAAAACTGTATTCAGGTTCATAAAAGCATACAGATGTGCACATCCTTTATTATGCTAATAAAAAAGCTAATTTCAACCAATAGGGAAAAAAAAAGGAATTTGCCATCTATGTGTAAGCAGTGGAATAATCAACATGGATTATACAACAAAATGTAGGAATGCTGGTCCCCAATTCTCTCAAGATCTACACATCCTCTGGGACTGTAATACCCACACGAGGAATATTGTATGAAGTATAACTATCAAAAAACTCATCACTTTGAACACTTTGCATCTTGGAATTGGAGATCTTAAAATTTACTGTTTGAAGGCTATTTTTTTTAAAAAAGGACATAACATACAATTTTTAAACAAGTTTATAATCTCTTCATGAACTTCATTAATAAAAAAGAAACAACTGAACAAAAATGTTTATATTATCAAGGCAAAGTTGAATACATAACACAATTTCTTTTCAATTCAGTATCTGGTCAGTAACATGACTCCATCAATTAAACACATACAAGTTGAAGGCAGCATATGCACTTGTATTACAGACATCTATTATCTTCCACTGCTAGTCCTTCCAAAAGGAACTCAACATATGTCAGACTATATATGCAAAGCTTGTCTCCTCCTCTAATAAAGTGCAACACATAACTTTCCAAGTAGAAAAAAAATTCCCATCTTTATTATACCAACCTTTGGTATACAAAAATGGGGGAGCCATCCCACAATTTTTCACCCCAATGACAGCCTACTATGCTGTCTTCATGATTCATTTGGTAAAACAGAAAGTGTAAGTTCATCATGAATTGGATCTGATAAAAATAATTTAACTGTTTTGGCAGGGATGAATTAAATAGCATGCATTTCAGGTTATAGGAAGATGTTTTGTATATAATCCCATTTACTTGAATCAGCATGATCAAATCCTTAAAAATGATATGTACAAGCCATCAGTAAGCCAACCTTATGACATGTCTGTATTTAAGGAGATGCCCACTGAAAACAGTATTAAGACAAAGTCTAGTTTTTTTGGTGAATGCCTGAAAGATGCATTACTTCATTTAAGCCAAAAACAGATAGAAAAAATTAAAGGCAATTATGAATTAATTTGGCTCTTTGAGATACAGCATTAATAAGAATGTCCCAAGGGTGAAATTACAAACCATCTGCAATAAATTCAGTGTTCTTATTCTGGCAGGAACAGTTGACAGTAAATCAGATACATTTCTGTTGAAACACTGGTCATTTAAAATGGAAAAGGTGATAGGTATTCCCAAAACTAACCAGGTTTAAACTTTCAAAAGTACATTCATGTTTTATAAGATATGATTAGCAGCAATAATAAATCTAATTATGCTATGCATATATATTTATATTAGCCAAACCCTGGAGAAGTAGTAGAAATCTTTATGACAAGCCCTTTCATATTTTCAAAGAAACAATGGAAATATTAGCAGAGGCATTGGAAAGATTATTTAAATTGTGTGTAAATAAAGTTTGGAGTATGTACATAAGCTTCAAGGCATCCCTTCAATTTAAATTTGCACACTAAATCATCAGGGAATTTCCAAGAAAACAACAGCGAGACTAATTTATTTTTCTCTTTTAAAGGTATTCTATGTTACCACAGTGATAAAGTGAGAAAATCAAGGGTTAGTGATGTTCCTATGAAGGCCACATTGGTCTGGTCTTCCTTAGTCTGACAAAGGCAACTGAAAGGTAACTTGAACCTAAAATCTCTTGTTTCCTTATACAATTGTAAGGAGGAGTTCACAACTTTGCCTATTCATATTTGAATTCCTTTAGACAATACATTTAGTGTTTATATTTTTAAAATACAACTTTTCAATTTCTACTCTATCTTTTTTATTTAAAATCAGACAATAGACATACAGTCAGTAACTGCCCCAGCCCGAGGACCATACAGACAATAAATTGACAAGCAGAGAACAAAACAGAAAAAAATTAAAAAACCCTGAAAGATTCAAGAATACCAATGATGACAGGGTTACAGCACTCACCACACACACTGGAAAAATCTGTATTCTTATGTTTACATTTGACACTAAAAATTTGGAAATGCTTTTATTCTCTCATTTAAAAAATCCAACAGGCAGCCATTTTGTTCAGAAGGTAACAGCTTTCTTTATAAATGGAAAAAGTAAAAAAAAATATTACAAAAACAGCACCGGTTGGACTGATAAGACTGTTTGGCAAGAGAAGAGTTTGCTTTGTTAACTTTGGCGGCCCCAACCACCCACTGTCCAATTTCTTTGCTCTGTCACCTTTGCCAAGGGAGAATGTATTGAACATGCAGCAATCAGCTTTTACTTCTATTGCTACAGGAGGTACTGCTGGATTCCAACAACCATGACAAAAACAGATCCTAGTTCCATTTGACTAAGGTCACTCTAGGAGTCGATGTTATGTCAGCATACACATATGAGATAAAAAGGAAGTTTATTTTATTTTCAGATACAGAAATCCTCCCAACAGAATATTAGAATAGAGAGGAAACAAATATTTAAAACTACTGATGAACACGGGATGGGGTGTGTAGATGTTCCCCGTGATCTTTAAAAAAACTCACCACGTAAGATTTTTTTTCCTTTTAAAATGGTATTTCACGGCATATCTATGTTACTATATTCTTTATTCCTTTAATTATTGCAAGTCTTTGGGATTTTCAGATCATGCTTGGCATTTCTAAGTAAAACAGGCCAAAGGTAGAGATTGTAATAGAATCATTAGAAAAGAAACATGTTTTATATTGACGTATCTCCTGTTTTCTTTATAAATATATTATTCTGAAGCTAAAGTTCCACAATTCAATCAGGCTGACAAGAAATTACCTTAATCTTTTTGAGGAAGTTCTTAATTATACCAATTTAATAAAAAATGTTCATATTCTCTCTCTGCAGCATTTTATTAGCGAAATTTAGATTTTCAGAGCTTGAAAGAAAAGGAAAATATTTCTCAAGTAGCCCAGCCTTATTTCTGAACAAACAAAATCTATTTAAGTAGCTAATCATAAGTTATGTAAAACTAAATTGAGCAAAAAGATACATAAAAAAAGAATGCTTTTCCAAGAAAATTTGCAGGGATATATTTTTGGACACAAAACCTTCATCATTTGTATCAGATCATAGATATCAAAAGTGATGACAGCTAAAAAATCAGATTACCAGATAGTGTCTATGAACTCGAGATCTGTGCATTTCCTTCACTGCATTTAACAATGTTGTTAAAGCTAAAGATTGTCAACCATCTTCTACTTTATGGTAAAAAAGAAATAAGAAGATCGTGCTCTTCCAGAGTTACTTTTAACCTTACAACCTCCAGAAAGGTAGGATTGGAGCTTCCAAAATTCCCAGATCACAAAGCCAGCCAGAATAGGATGACTGTTCCACAAACTCATGGCCAGCACCTTGTATTTAAGGCCTATAATTCCTAAGGAAATGAAGAAAGACAGGCCCTCTTTCCAAATGGCATCAAGATTGCTTGTAATGTTTTACTGCTGATAAATCATTGTTCACAGATAAGAACAGGTTTGTGCATTCTCTCTCTCAGGTATTTCCTGAGGGCTTATATCAACCCTTAGAATATAAGGAAAGTCATGGTAGAGGATAAAAAAGTTGTGCATGTGGAGGCAAAGAAGAATGGGGAATCCATTCCAGATCTGTGGTTAAAATGGCAAGGGCTCAACAGCTATTACCAATAAAGACTAATTTTTTCTCGCCTCCCCCAGGAGAATGTGGTGAATGGAATGCAAACAACGTTTATCATCATTTCACTGCAATGGGGCCTTTGCATTGTTCTCAGAATAGCATGCTTTTTGTAACACAGATCTAGTTTTGCATTAGTGTAGCTACATGGGGGGATGAGTTAAAAGCTCAAGAAGCATTAGCTTAAACAGTGCAATAAGCACATGAAAATGGAGTAACAGCCACAAACTATCTTCCTCATTTTTCAGAGGAAAAACAAACAGAACAAAAAGTTATCAAGGAGAATCTCAGTAAGTTTACAAGCAGAAGTAATTTCAACCAGAGATAAGGAAATTCCAGAGCTTTTCCTATAGAGAGTAGATTATTTTATAGCAGGGAACGAAGACAGCTGGAGATCCAACCATATAACTCAATAGGATAACTAGTAAATGTGGTGGCAAATGTTAGGCTTGAAGGCTGAGATGGTTTTACAGGCAGCATTAAATTCCTACAGTGAGTAATTAGGGATGAAGGAGGAAACTTGAGAGAAGATTTCAAAGCAGCTGGTCCTACCAAAATATGCAACTCAAACAATAGGGCCAAAGGCATGGCTCTGGTATGAGGCATGGGTGAATATATGTATAGTTGCTGTCTATAAGCCTTCCGGTAAAGGCAATTGCCAACTGAAGATAATTCAGGTCTTTTCTTTTTTATGTCAAAAAGCATAAACTAGAGGCTCTGGTTGCTTTAAAGTTATCATCACAGATCTTCACAACCATGGCAGTGTTAACTAAGAGCAATACGAACCACTCATTAGGAAATCCACAGGAAGAAATAGTTTATAATTCAAAACCAAGCTTATTTATGCTCAGTTCTTTTTCTGAAGCATCCTGAAGACAACATGAACATCCGATTGGCCCCAAAGCATTATTTCATAATTATATTCAGGGCATTGTGAGAACTGACTTTCCAGATCTGAACATAGGAATGTGCTGGGTAGGGATACGGCAGTGGGGAGAATGGGATGATGATGAAAAGAGAACATTAGTAATGAAGGATGAAATATAACATCAGGAAAGGAAAAAAAAGTCTTCAAGAATGAGACTGTCTTGTAGACATTTCATTCATTGTAAAAGAAGGAGCATGTTTATGCTATAAAGGTTCCCCTTGACCCTGAAACCTGAAATAAGAAAATTAGTTTAATTAAGGTAGGAATACAGAAAAACAAAATTAGTTCCAGTGAATGTTTAAAGAAGAAATTATGCCTAGAACTAGCAGTGCCCATAGCCAAAATGTGCTTTCATAATTAATACAATTCAAATGAATATTTGGATTCCTAATTAGCCTGTGAATTCCAATATGTTAACCTCCTGCCATGTAGAGAAGCTATTCTGGGCTCAATCACTGATGGAGATGCTCGAAAATACCACAGTGGATATGAAGTAACTCTCTAAGAACCCAGAAAGAAATAAAATGAGAGGTCAAACAAACAGACAAAAAAAAGGACATGATTCAACCATAAATGCAGTAATGTATCAATAGTGTTATAGTAAAACTGATTAAAATACCAAGAAAAGGAGCTGAAGAAAACAGCCACCAGCATTTCATAGCTCATTTGGTACACAAAAGTGAGGCTCACAATAAGTAGAATAACAAGAAAAACACAACGTATCCCATGCTTACTTTTAACAGAATGCATCACTAAGAATTTGGGACACTTCCCATCTCTCCTTTAGGATAAATACTCCTGTAGACAAATAAGCAGCGAATCTAGCTAAACAGACTTGGCCAATTATAAGACACTACTAGAGGACATCCAATTCTCCACACAGGCCAAAGATTTTCACTATTTGGAAAGTAAATTAAAGGCAAGTGCCTCGTCACACTTCCTTGTCTTGGCAAATTTCAGAGAGACATCCCAGAGCCAATGAGAGAGTAACTGTGCAGCATGTTCCAAAGGAGAAAGGCAGTAAAAAGATGAATGCAGGCATGGTTCAGTAATTATTGACTGGAGGAATTACCAGTTATGCTCATTTGTTTATAAAAAGTGGTGCCAAAAGTATTTCCCCTCCCCTTTTCATATGATTTGATATCCTCATGACTCTTTGCACTGGTGGGGCTTGACCCTATGGCAGGCTGCTGTGAGGGAGCAGTGCTGGCTGCAGTCACGATGATTCCTCGAGTGCATTTACAACTTGCTCCAGGATGTCTGGGCAGTGATCAGCTATCTGCTGGAGAATGGCATTTGCAAACTCTTGTAGCTCTGTGCTGTCCTTCTCACCCTTTTCCAGCTCGTCATTAAGCTGCAAGAAAAGAAAAGAAAAACTATCAGTCACTACACTTGGTATTCATTAAACTGCCAAATCAAGTTTTTGATTCAGTTTTCCATCTAAGGGCTATTAAAAAACAAAGAGGCCATTTCCATGTTATCTGGAGACAGGAATGGATTGTCTTTGAATATACAGTGATACCTCACAAGACGAGTAACTCACAAGACGTGAAACTCGCAGGATGAGCAAAAAAATTTAATCACATTTATTCTGCTAGACAAGCCGCGACTCACAAGACAAGAAAACGTCATGCCATACCATGAGTGTCATCAGTAAGTGCGCTCTGTATTTCCCGTTCAGGCAGCAACTCAGTGCGATAGTTCTGCCGATGCGGCAAGCGCGCACCCGCGTTCTGCCAACTCTACCATGTGCTTTACTCCATTGTTGCACAGACAGCAATCCCACGCGAGAGTTCTGCTGACGCAGCAAGCACACACGGGTTCTGCCGACTCTGCGATGCGCAGTTTACTACATTCCCACACAGGTGGCAGCGTCTGTTCTGCCTACGCTGCTGCATGGCAACAGGTCGACGTTCCTGATCACAAGTTCCTGAGCACTGTGCACAATGAGCTCATGTGGGAAATCTCACAACAGAGCTCTCCTCTCTCGCTGCGTAAACAGCGTAAATTAAGTGAAAGGAATTCAAGAGAGAGAACTCTGGAGACTTCAGACTCCAGATTCAATCTCCAGGCTGTCCCCTCCCCCTCCTCTTCCGCCAGGATATTCTCAAAGCACGTGTGTGCGTGTGCACACACACACACAAAATAAAGCAGAAATTGTCCTTGTCCTTGCCCCAAACAAAGCAGAAATCCCCCCTCATCGCTTCTCCCCTCATAGTATGGAGGCCAGAAGTGCCCATGACACCTGGAAAAGCTGAGAGAAAAAAGGCCCCTTTAAAGTGACGGCAGCAGATCCTCCGAGCCAGCCAGCAGCAGCGGAAGCCAGAAGCTGCCTCAAAGCAGATCCGTAAGTGCTGGCTAGTTTGTTCTATTTCTGCTTTATATCATGTGTTGATCATGGTTACTTGTTTCAGATGCTAGGGACAATCATTTCTACATCAAACTCCATTGAAAATTATTTTTGGGGACGTGGAACGGACCGTTTGATTTTCTATTGTTTTTAATGGGAAACCTCATTTCGCTTTACGAGCATTTTGCGCTAAGAGCGTTCTTCCGGAATGGATTAGTCTTGTCTTGTGAGGCACCACTGTAGTAACACTGGAGCACTGTTTCAAAAATTTCATCCAAACACATATATAACCATTTCAGGAACAGGAGGTAATTGTATTATAGTCACTTACTTTTATCCTGCCTTTATTATTTTTATAAGTGACTTTTTATTATTATTTTCTCTACAATAATCCTGTAAAATGAGTAAGCTGAGAGGGAATGATTGGCCAGGGACTTTGTTTGCTCTAACACTTCAGAAAGAAAAGAAATGCTTCATCTTGGAACAAAATTCTCTCATGAAGAACAAATGTTATATTTAAAAAATAATAATAATTAGATATAGAGGAGATTCTTATCCATTGTAATGTTTTTTGGCCCTTCAGTTATCTCTATTGGTCTAAATTAAACTGACCTCTTTTACAACTTTCTCAAGACCAGGCATGATCAAAGATTAAACTGAAACACCACAATAGGCTAGATCTTTGGCTTTACATTTTGATAAGCATATCTATCAACAAAAAGTAATGTTATAATAATTAGATAATAATTATAATGACACTTTCTTCCCTAGAGCATATGACTTTCAAGATCTGGAACATTTGACACAGTACCCATTATTCATATCCCTGTCTTTAAATAATAATTGTGGCATCTTTTGGCTGCTCAAAGCAAACATGAATTACTAAATGCTTTTGGAAGGTTCTGCAAAAATATTAATTATGGTTGACTATGATGAGGTGTTGCTAGGTATCATTAACTCTTTGATAAATTTTTCAAGATTGGTTCTTATAGCTTCTACAGTTGCAGAATATGTGCTGTAAAGCAGCTGGCAGTGGTGATCAACAAAAGACCTCAGTTCTGGAGATAAGGCAAGAGCTTCCTTTACTACTGATACTCTTGTGCAGCAGCATGGCCCCAGCAAATTAAACTATTCAATACCTTGGTATTTAAATGAATGATAGGCTGGATATTAAAACAAGAAATGTTTTTAAATGAAATGGAGATTAAGCCGCACTGAGAATCAGTCTTTTCTAGAATGTGTCAGATAGTAGTGGCTGGCAATGCTCCTTGCCAATGGACTAGGTGCCGCAAATGGGGTGGGTGGGGATGAGAAGTACTGAAATTGCAATCCTAAGTACGTTGGTAGAAAAGCTATTTCTAAGCAGAGGACAAGTCTGGATTTATACATGCAGAGGAATTTACTGTATGCATACAAAAGAAGATAACTGTCATTACCAAGAAAAAGATTGCCCTTTCATTCAAAAGTGGATGATCCTTCTGCTGGAAATAAAGGACTGTATGTGACAACTTGATACAGTCAACATTTTATTTATATGCTGCCTTGTTCTTTTTATAAATAACTGAAGGCAGAAAACATATCTAATTCTGAGGTGGGTTGGGCTGAGAAAGAGTGACTGGCTCAAAGATCCAGCCAGGTTTCATGATAAGGCAGGACTAGAACTCATGGTCTCCTGGTTTCTGGCCTGGTGCCTTAACCATTAGATCAAAGTAGCTCTTACATGTTTGCAAATAGGTCTTGGGATGGGAAAGGGAAAGAGAGGAATGAGAACTGAGACTACTTCATAGCAGAATCTATATGTTGCCTTTTGTGCCATTTTCCAGTATAATTTTTGCTTGATTTTTTTCCCTGCCATTGAATACAATGGTACAAAGCACTCGTCATAGTTCTGGCTATTTTCTACAGAAACCCTGTGAGTAAGCCACATAACTCTGGCTTACTATGTAGTTGGGTCTTAAGACGCAGTTTGAATTTAACTTTAGGACAAAGTTAATGTCCTTTTAATTGCTGTGTTATCCAGAATTTGAAAAAAAAATGATGCAGGTGGTAAAGTATTGCTATGGCAGAAACTATGACTTCTGTCTTCTTTTAATGTGAGTCTTTGTGGGTTTTTTAATGCAGAAAATTACAGCATATTACTAGGCTTCCATTTTTAATTTGCACCAGAATGCTTCAGTGTTCTAAGGAACTTGAAAACCTGTTCTAGTGCAAAGGAAGTATCAGTTTCAAATACTATGTAGTATGAATAGGATTCTACACAGAATTCTCTTGGGATCCAGACTGATATACCCATCAGTTGCATTTAACTCACAATGGTGTGGCTCATGCTGACTGAGAGTCCATGTTATCTATGAATGAAAGCTTTGGTTCAATTTATTGGCTGCAAAAGGGCTCTGATGCGTGTTGGCTCAGTTTCACAGGATTTTCAGTACTCAAATGTTACTACTCCAGCTTTCTGAGAAACTCTTTTGTCTCCAGCTGGTTTGATAAGGATTCCTATGCCAGCAGACCTGAAGCATTTAATCCAGAGTATTGAATATAAAAGTACAAGTATCAGGAGTAGGGTTAGTGCTCCCCTAGGTACCCGTTCTTGTGAAATGTTCCATCTATCATCCAGTTTTATTATTACTTCTGATTGGTAGAATTTTATTTATATTTTTGCCTCTATAATCCATGGGTATACAATTGCACCTATGGGATTTTCTCCTCCACCAATGGTTGAAAATCTTTCTGAAGTACTAGCAGCACTGTAGGCACTAAATAATGCATGCTGACAGGACAGGTGGCATAAAAAAGAAGGGATGGATTTAAGGTTTGCTTTCATTTAGAGTTTTGCAGCAGAATATAAAATACATTAGAGCAGCTGGGTTAGGCCAAAGGCTGCCTTGGTTTACTGTTCTGTTGCAAGAAGGGCGGGGGGATGTTGAATCTGCCTAATTACCTTGAAATCATCCTTCCTCATCTTCCTTGATAAGTAAGCTAAATCTCTTCAAGTCAACAAGCAGTTGAATTGTAGCTGAGAAGCACTAGCCTTTACTTTGGGACACTTCTACACTGCCACCATTACTGCTTGTTCAGCTGAAAGCAACTTGCCATTCTCTTTCCTGCTGTCAGCACCGACATGCTGGGAACTTACTGAAGTAATGATGAGCCCAATCCTGTCCCCTCTAGTAAAGAGCACAGAAAATGCGACGTCACAAATGGCCTCCCAGAGAAACAAAAAACCTCTCACTCCTGCTCATTGCAGAATGGATAAATAATAGTGCTAGTTCCCATCCCACTACTCTTGTTTGCAATGCATCTGGTGTGCACTTGTGTAGCCATTAGTGAAAATATAAGAACTTTTGTTACAAGGGAAGGTGTCCTGGCTGTGAAGCTGCCTTGTTTCATTCAGTCAATTCCCCCTGACGGCTGTGAAATAGATTTAACACTCTGACAGTCGGTTTTCAACTGTGGGTTTCCTTCACAGAGGCTCATTCCTGGAGCTGAAGGATCTACTTGGGGGTTGCTGCTGCCAAAGCAAAGGAAGATTGCTCACAGTGTAGTTGACATTCTGGCAATGCAAAGGAAGGTGAGATATGGCTGCTGGGAGGTGGGTGCTGCAGGTTTATGTAGTTAACAGTAGCTAGGAGAAAATAGGATGAAACAAGAGTTCCTTTGGGTGAGAAAACAGGATTCTCAGAACAGCAATTAAAAGCAGCTTTAGTGAAATGTGAGGTGCCTGAGCTATCAAAATGATGTCTCAAATTTCAGACAACCAAATAAGCTGGTTACCAATCTTGAACTAGCAGGAAGTTGTGTTATGATGGACTTGTTTATTTGCATTATGCACTAATTGCATTCCTCGTATAACAAATGAGAATTATGTAAATTATATGAATCGCTTTCAGTGGGATATTAGTGGATATTAACCCTGACCAGTAGTCCATTTGCTTCACTATTCAACTTATTCTTTTTCCACTGTCATTTGGATTATTTTTATAGCTTGGACAATACTTCAAAGAACCATTATAATCACAGTTTCATAGCTATAAGAAAGTATGAGATTTTGTATTAAACATTTGTTGGAAAAACTAAATTCTTATGCAATCTTTCTCATTCAAGCAATTTCATTCTGAAACACTGAAAAACAGTAGTTCTAAAATTTAACTCCTATTATTATGCAGTCCAGTATTTTACAAAAGGAAATAAAGCTAATATGATGAAGTTGGGGTTCAGTCTGCTTGGTCTCTATGATGAGATGTAAAAAGAAACATGCCTAAATATTGGCCCAGTGATGTCCTGATTACTGCATGGAGAAATTTACAATATAATTATTCTGATTTACTTAATGACATAGATTTTAAAATTTTTACCTGATGACTACTTAGTGTGGGATTGTTTAAAAGAAACCAGGTGTGTAATGAGCTGCATTTCATGAAATGTAGCAGAAAAGGATTACCTTCCATTACAAAAGCTACCCATTCTTAAAACTTGTCTAAATAAAAAGTCCTTTATTGCAATGGAAGACAATTTCTTCTAGGGTCTGATTCTGTAACTCCATTATTATAATATCTATAATCAAATCCAGATCTTGTGAAGGAATCTTACCTGCCGGGCCCTCCTCTAGAACCAAGAGAGATGGAATTTACACAGGAAACTCTTAAGGACTTGTTGGCAGGAGACACAAATGTGTCAGTTATTGGCTAATTCTTTGGAAAATTAAAAGTGTCAGAGTTTCATTGCTCCTGTTCGCATGTTCTGTAGGTAGGATGTGATAACTATTGAGAAGAATAGGACTTGCTGCTTATTGAAGGATTTAACACTCTAAGAACCTGGAAGAATTAGTGATTTAGGCATATGTAGATCTTCCACTAGAACCCATACTGTGCCCTTCAGCCAATAAATAATACACATATTGGTTACAAGGCTATGGCAGATTATAAATGTAACTCAGCAAACTAAAAGACAAAAGCTGCAGAAGATAAAGAAATTATTTTCAAATTATCCCTGATTTTTAAGACCGCTCTTTTTTCTTTTAAAATAAAAGCATACCTATGACTTATATTTTAATAACTTTCTCTTCTTCAGCATTTAAAAGAAAAGCAAACTCATTGTCCTGGATCATATTAACTATTAATGTTTTAAGGAAGAATTTGAAGGTTGCAATGTTACATTTTTAAAATCAAGGTTTGAAGCTAGGCCTGGGTGTCTGCAAGGGATAGGGCATGTGAAATGCATGTTATGATTTCTGATGCAAACTCCACCCCAATGTACGACACTGCAATGCATGTGGGAAATGAAGGAGGTTGCATCATGTTATTATAATGCTTGTTTTGTTGTTTTGACATTGTCATAGTTAGCACTCAAGGCCTATAGAGCTACTATTTTGTTTGCCTAACTGAAAATCTGGCCCTCTTCAAAATAGACTCAAACTCTTTTCACATTAAATGGGAAGAAGAAAAAAATGGAGGGAACTATCAAGTGCACACTTAAGCAAAGAAATTGTTGGCTGCTTCATTTTTTTTATGAATACGGGCAGAATATGTGGAGCTGAGTTCTTGAATTTGGAGGCTAAGGGTACCCAAGAAGTTGCACCTTGTTAAAGAAAAATAAATTGCATATATGAAGAAAAAATAAATTTCCTTATAAAGTTAGAAAGCTTGTTTTGGGAGCAGAAGTTCAAATACTTCTGTAAACATCATCATGAGTTTTCTAATTTGAGAATACCAGCAAGTGACTGTTCTAGGTTGATCATGGGAAGAGCAATTAGGTTTTATATGATGTATTTTCCAAATTTGCATTGGAAAAGGGATTTGAGGTTGAAAGATTTGATGGTCTGGTTCTTTTTTATCCTTAGTGCTTACGCACAATTGGCTCAGTGAGATCTGCCCTGGATACTTGTTACGTGTGCCGTGTTTTTGTTCCTCCCTTATCTTCAGTAAAAACATTCTGTTGTTGCTGATACCCTCACGTTATGAGGATATGGTACCATACAGCAAACCGAATGAATAATAACCTGTTATTTAAAAATATCAGCTTTTATATTCATCAGCCATCAGCTGTTACGTTAGGAAACCCGAAGGCTACCTCTTGCAAAGGTTCTTAACAGTGCTTCCGAAGACAATCCTGTTCTTGTTGCACTCCTTACATTGCGTCCATTCAGAGTTGAGTAGAAATATTATTTCTACACTGATTCTGTGTTCTCCTCCTTTCATTCTCTGCTTTGAAATTAATAAGTAACAGATTGTATACACTAAGATCATTGATTTCTCCTAAAACCGCATTCTAAATATATTAAGATAGGAGAATTAAGTTTTTTTTTCTATTCTTGTGCCTTTCGATGCTACAATTTCAAGGAACCAACTATAAAAAATAATGGGTAAAAAATAAATGGGTAAATGCTGGGAGATTACTTACAGATTTGACTGAGAATATAACAGCCATAAGCACCCTTAAATTTGTTTAAACTCTTGTTTAGTGTTTCTTCTTTGTGCTAGAGCAAAAATTCTCAATAACAGTCTCATATTAGTCTTTACTGGGGAGCTCCAGTCAGTCTGATGTGTCTTTCCCCTTTTACCTCTGTGGTTCCCTTCATATGTGCTCTTTTTCCTGTGAGAGCCAGCATCCAAGGTTGGTACTACAATATTATTCCATGAGTAGTAGTTGCACTGGTGAATGATGTTCCAAAGGTTTGACTTTCACTTTGTTTTGGCAATTCCAGAGTCATCTTTCACATACTGATATAATATATATATATATATTATTCTTCATTTTACATTTTAAATTATTTTATTTTGCTGGTCACTTCTATATTGCTTCATTCAGGTTCTAGAATTCAGTTCAGAGTAAGGAGAAAATAAAAGAGAATGAAAAAGAAAAGTTTAAGTGCAAACTAATTTTCCAGTGATTTCCCGAGTAGGTTTTATCTGTCCATTACTTTTTTTCCATTTTCCCTCCTGACCCTGCCTTTAAAAAACTGTTTAAAAATCCAGTGTTATTCTTCCTTCTAGTGATATATAATGCTCTCAGCTTTAGCTGATAAAGAAATGGAGGGGAGAACTATTACATGTTGCTTTCAATGTGTATAAAACATGAACCAGAGTTATATGAACTCTGTTTATATAAATCTTCATTGGCATTGTGCCCTCCAAAAAAAACACAAGCTATTTTGTTTTCCTATAGATATTTTAAATCTGCATCTGGATACCATTATTGAGTGGTAGCCACTTGTAATTTCATGCACCAGAACATGAAGGAATGAGGTCTATGCCTTGGAAAAGAGCTCACGACTGCAGAAGGAGAGTGAGGAACTGGCCAGAGGTCAGCTGGATTGGCCATTTTGATAAGGGGCAGAATAAAAAAAGGTTAAGGAAACTGGCCTCTCAATCTCAGTCATTAGGTATAAAAATTGTCTTTTTCTACCTTCCCTTTTGACTTTGGCCTGTCTTCTGCAGGAGTGCTTCGGTGGCTCTGGCACCTCCTGCCGACAGAAACTAACCCAGGCAACTTTCTCGGCAACCCCAGAACTGGACACTGTAAGAACACCAGCCTGGCACCAGGCAATCGTGCCTGGGCTCTTCCTAGCGTGCATGACCGGTCTGACCTTTTCTTCCTTGGGATGCTTGTAAAGGGAGAAAAGCCAGAGGTTTTTTTCCCCTTTTGTTTCTTCCTAAATTCCTGGAACCACAGATTTAAACGAGTCCCTTCTCTTTGCAGACATCAAATGGAGGGAAGATTTGGCTGGAGAAAATAAGAAAAGGGGTGGAGGAGAAAATGGGGAGAGAAAAGAGAGGAGGAGAGTGCTGGTATGTATTCCCCATTTCTCCCTGGGATTACACTACAGTGTTTCGGTGTCTGTAGGGTGGAGGGGGCAGCATCATGCCAGGCTTCAGGGAGAACTCTGAGAGGTATTCGGGATTCTCAGCTACGGGGGGCCGGATCCTTCCATTTTGTTTGTAAAAATACTTTGTGCTGTATTCCTGCAGGTAGTCCGGATGCTGTAGGGTACTTCGTGGAGGCAGGCTGTGATTCCAATAACCTGGATTATCAAATGCTTTTTTGGGCTTTTCTGGCAACGGAAGCCCATTTTTCTTCAGGTACTCTGCATTCTCAAAGGTGCTTGCAAAAGTGTTGAGGTACAGGGGCTCGTTCACATACTCATCTTCGGCTTTGGACTGCCCAGTTTGGCTGTTGTGATAATCTGGGTTGTCCAGTGTTTGAAGATCACCGTTTTTCCACCGAGAAACAAATGGATTTTCCTCCACTGGATTCAGGTGATCTATGAAAAGGAAAGAGATCTTAATTGAAATGAAAACAATTCCTGCTACCATGTGTGCATTAAAAAAAATCACAATAATATCTAAATTTGAGGAAATGGCTTGTAAAAATATATATGTATATACTAAGACAAACGCATACAAAAATGAATATTTGAGTGAAAAAAGCTGATAAATACATGGAGTGAAAAAAGAGCCCAAATGTGATGAACTAAATTGTCCCATTCCTGTCAGTCTGTTCATACTTTAAGTTCCCTAATTTCTCTAAGACCTTTTCTCTTTGGGGGTAAAAAAACTTCTCTGATCATGCACTGCAGCTGTGGAATATTCTACTCCTAGCACATTTTTGGTACATGTTTTATCTAATGATGATTTTCTCTGCAGTGTTATATTATTATATTCCTCTGTATTTTATGTTTATATTTAGTGTACTACATCTCCGTAATAATAAAGTCCCTTCTTGCTAACATGACTTTCAACTGAGATAAACTGTGTCACATCTCATATAAGTGAAAACAAGTTTCTCAACAGGAATAGGTGAAGACAGAATCAAGGAATTGGGTTGTTCCTATTTGCTGTGCAGAAACTTACAATCTGACTTCACGAACATCTGTATATTTTATCAACTTTGAATTAAAAGGCAAATAAGCTTGGGCAACTTCTCAATTTCTTTTGAAGTATCATGAAATATTCCTGCCAGGGAAAATACTAAGTATTTTAATCCTTATTCTGTGATACTGTTTTTAAAATAAGCTTCATCCAATCTTAGCCATAAGGTAGCTCAAAACTGGCCCCCTATGGTTGCCAGGCTGGAGGTTTCTCTTCCAGTGAACTGAGCTCAGACTACAG
>JANHZU010003672.1:59479-75462 GCA_032468055.1 Acrochordus granulatus
AAAAACAGGCATCTGGACTGGATTTTTCTCAAGTAGAAGACGTTTCACCTTTTATCCAAAAGGCTTTCTCAATTCAGTTATTTGAGTTATGGATGGTACAGTTATGATTGAGTTATGAATGTCATAATTGAGTTATGGATGGTACAGTTATCAAGAACTAAGATTATCAGGAACAGTAGTGGGCATACAGAACATCAAGGAAATGTATCTTCCTGGAAGTCCAGGAACAGAGTAAAATGTGCAGTATTTGGTGTGCTCGAGATAAGATGTACCATAGCCATGTTGAGTCTCTGATGTATTATACCTAAGTAATTGGTAAACAAGTTGGGTATAAAAAGAGACTGAGATCATATGACACCAATGACTCTTGGTTGGAGCAGGGGATGCCCTGAGTCGACTTCCCAGCCCACTCTAACACAGATTGGCCACCTGTATTAAGAGTGTATGTAAGTATTGTGTGAATGAGTGTGGATTAGCCTTGCTTGGGCAACAATACTTACAGCAATTGATTAGCCTTGGTTGGGCACACATATTGATTAGCCTTGGTTGGGCATACACATTGATTAGCCTTGGTTGGGCACAGTTTTTGTAGTAGTTTTAGTAGTAATTTAGTAACCTTGTACTAATTTTGTAATCCTGTTGTAAAAATTAATTTATGCTTATATTGCTTTTGCTTGAATAACACAAGAATAAAAGAACTATTATCAAACTCTATTTTGAGTGAGTTGGTCTTAATTTTATAACACAACTACAGATTTCCATTATATGAAATTATAATTATATGAACATATTTATTTCCTCTTCACCCTACTAAATTAAATTTTAATTGCAATTTGAAATCATATACATTACTCAAACAATAGTGATTTGTTCAAGAATCTGAAAGTCCTTTCCTTTTAATTTTCTGGAATTAATATTGAGTTTCCGTTGCTTGAATCGATCATTTTATTTTGTAAGTAATAATATCTAGAATTGTCAAAAGCATGGCAGCCAGGAAATCAGAAATTTCCATAGTTCTATCTCTTGATTTAAAACCAAAGAGACGATGAATAGCAGCATAAGTACTGTTCCACTTCAGCTGAGAAATTAGCGAGACCCTACAAGAATGATAGATTCTGACGATGGTTATGTGCTCTGCTTTTGGTTCCGGTTGTTGAATTCTTTCTCTAATCCAGTGTTTCTTAAATTTTTTTTTGACATTATTTCCATAAGGCATCTTGATTCCTTCAGTTTTCTCTACCTTCCGCCTGTTGATGGTAAGGATGGCACATTTGTTTAGTCTAACCATAATTGTAGTATCTTGGCTGTACATAATATGTTAAACAGCAATTCTCTTTCAGATGGTGTTTTCCATACTGCTTCAGATCAACCATGTAAAGGAAGTAGGATAGTCTGACAGATGTTTTTGATGATTGATAGGGGGATTTAGACTAAGTGGAAAGAGATATTATCTACTTATGTTGTTAGATATTCTGTTAATTTGTGTTGGACCTCTGTTGATCAATAAGGAAAGCTGAAGATTTAGAGGTGAACTTTTGGAAAATGAGGTGAAGTATGGAATGAAGATGTAATTGGTTGTCATTTAAGAGACAGCAATAAACTGTTAATGTTGAATATGCTTGCTGGGGATTAAGGGAGAAGTTTCTTTTTCTTACTTTTTTTTGGGTAGGTGGTCTTTTCTTTTTCTTTTTTCCACACTTTATCATTTCCTTTTTAAAATATATTTGTATATTAGGTTTTACTCAGAATTAAAATTTACTTCCCCTGATCTTGGAGATCATAGATAGGTAACATGAAATGTACAGTTCAATAAAATAGTTAAAGTGATCATATAATTGCTTCATGGTGTTATTCACTATGCAGTATTCATGAATATTGCTAAGTTTTCCTTCTTATATAAGTGAATGCCTATAATCTGAACCTCAGTTTCACCAAAGAATTGATTTTTGCTGCACTTAAAAATAATATTAATATTTTACAACATTAAAGGAAATGTTAATTGGACCAGGAGCTGCTACTACTATACTGATGAAGTAGCAGAAATTAAGCAGAATAAAACCTGAGTGGAAAGATGAGAAATTCACATGTATATTGCGATATCTACCTTGGTCTGTATCTGATGAACCATTTGAATGATTTCTCTGCATTTCCCCTCCCATTTTACCATGGAATTGGCTAGTATCATTTTGCCCATTCAGGGCTCACTTCTCTTGTGATTTCCCCTTTGCAATTATGACAAAACCTTCCTACAATGCTAAGATAAAGGATTTTTGTTCTCTATTCTGAGACAGCTGGAGATCAGTGCCTTTGATACTTATTTTATAAGATCCAACAGTGTCTCCAGGATGCACGTGTACACAGATCTTATTCATCCTTCCCACAGATTTTGTAATCCAAACTATACACTTTTGTACAAACATTTGTTGTTTAGCTGCAGTGTGGCTATCAGGAAACACAGTAAGATCTGAAAATTCAGCATAATTCAGCACAGTATAATCTTAGTTTTCATTAAGAATTTTGTGCAATAGCTTTCTGATTTCTCACTAGTTGAATGGGATATCTTTTTCTCAGCAAAGGTTAAAGTTTTATTAGTTCAGTGGGACTGGTGAGGAAATGCAGTGCTAAAGTGAGTAAAAAGAAAGCACTAAGCTTACAGAAATGTGAAATGTATTCTTCTCACAAATGGCAACTGAGGAATTCACTCAGCCTTTGTAACATCCTTTCCTAATGAACTAGAATTCTAAAGCATTGTTGGCATTTGCAATTCTCTATCCCATATGTCATTACATGCATTTTTTATTGGATGTATTGGTCAACTTTTGTATAATTTTTTAAAGGCTGAGAGCCACCCTGGACCTTTTGGGAGTCTTCCAGGATCTAGAGTCCAGTAGAGAAGCAGGACTAAGTTTAGTTTAAATTGATTTTAAATTACATTATATACAGTTAGGGTGTAGCTAATAATTTTCCCCTTCTATCATACTCAGAATTAAAATTTGTTGGAGTAGCCCTAGACCTTTAGCTTGAGACTGTGTACTCCTGCTTCAAATAATCAAGGCACCCTCTGCAGTATCAGATGATAAATAAAAAGTACCATTGGTTGAAAGGGTTTTTCCCTGTAATTCCAGAGAGTAGAAAACTACAGAATATGATATTCTTCGTTTCTCCTGTTACAGAGGCATTAAACCAGAATCATCCTACCTCTGATTAGTAGATATCCTGGTCACTCAGATTCAGCCAGTGCTACTCATAGACAGTAGCTCGCTGCAAGATGTGCAAGGCACAAATTAAATAAATAAATAGCCTTTTGTTACAATGCCTGTAGCTAGATTTTATGCAGTAGCATGGAAATCCATTAGATGTGATGGGCCAATTTTCCACTAGCCAAACATACACTATGTAACTATAATTCATTTAAATTTTAGATATAACTTTTTGTTATTTTCGATGTTATTATACTTTTATACAATTTTAGTATCTACTTTATAATTTAAATATAGATTTTACCTTGGACCTCACTAATAGATGCTAGTTTTAAAAACATATTTTAACTTTGTCTTAAATTTTATTTCATTTATTATATATTAAGATAGATTTATATATATTCACAGAGCACTCTGCTTGTACTGGTCTTTAACCATAAGAACTTGAACTGAAATTGAAATAATCAAGGTAAAGAACAGACATTTTTGGAATATGTTCTCTTTTAATGACATTTTATTAAGGCTTGGAAACTCTGATGATATATATTTATTAGAATCATCCACCAGAGATAGCCTTATTATTTCCCTGTAATTAAAAATTGGTGAGAAAACAGACTTGAAAAAGAATAAAAATGAGCATTTAAAATATTATAGGATTTCCAAATACAAACTGATAAATACTCGGGGCATAATACACCACATTTAATTGTGCTTGAAAAGAAAAAAAAAGTGTGGACAACTGACATGGCAAAACCAGGGGATAGTGGAATAGAAGACAAAGAATTGAAGAAGATCACAAAGTATCAAGATTTGAAAATCAAAGCTAAAAGATTATGGCATAAACTAGAAATGGTGATCCCAGTAATTATTGGTACACAGCCTTCCATACTGTAAAGCCTTGAGCAATACTTAGAAAATATTGACAAAATTTCCATCTTTCAATTACAAAAGGCCACATTGTTTGGATCTGCATATACACCATGCTAATATTAATATCCTAAATTCTTCGGAATAACTTGATGTGAAAAAAAGCCAACACCAGCTAAAGATCTGGAAGCTGTGATTTCACATTGTTGTATACAATAATAATAAAGTAAGTAGAGGAACAAAAGATCAGTTTCTAATTGACACTATGATTTTGAAAACTGCAAGAAAAGGAAGACAACTTGAATATAGCTTGGATTGATTACAAAAAGGCATTTGATTCCCTGCCATGTAACTGGAGAATCAAGCACTAGGAATAAGAGAAGTCGGTTGAAACAGCACTGATAGTGCAATGAAACACATGATTGCAGGTCAATGGTGACAGACTGGGAAAGATTAATATCAAGAGAGGAATCTTTCAAGGGGACTCACTGTCACAATTTCTGTTTGTCTTTGCACTGATTCCTCTATCAACAATGCTGAACAAGTTAGATCATAGCTATCAGACAAAAATGTCTGTCAGGCTATCCTACTCCTTTACATGAACAATCTGAAGCTGTATGGAAAAACACTATCTGAAATAGAATTGCTGCTCAATACTGTCTGTATGTGCAATCCTCACCATCAACAAAAGAAAATATTGAAAACTGAAGGAATCAAGATGACCTATGGAAGGGTCATCCTTCCATCCAGAGTCTGGATGAAGACAATCACTACAAATACCTGGTCATCTTTCAGGCTGACAATATCAAACACAGTGAAGTCAAGTTAGAAGTGAATACATCATGAAAGTGAAGAAAATCTTAAAGCCCAAACTGAGGGGAGGAAATAGCATCAAGGCAATTAACATCTGGACAATTTCAGTCATTAGATACACACCTGGAATAGTAGACTGGATATGAGCAGAAGTAAAAGCCTTAAATAGAAAGACCAGGAAATAATGACAGTGAATAATGCTCTTCAGCCACACAGCAATGTTGACAGATTCTATTTACCAAGGAAAATAGGTCAGTATGCCAATTTAATGCTAGAGTACTTAGTTTTAAGAGAAGTTAAACTGAGTATACTCAAACACAAATCTTATATTTCAAAAAGCAAACTTTAATAAAATCAGAGCAATGATAAATAGTGCCCCATAGCAGGGAAGGTAATTTGAAAAGGTCAGTATCAGTAGGATTTCTCTAAAATACAAATACTAAATACACAATTGCAAACAGGAACATAATGGAGTAGCCAATGTGATTACAAAAAGATCCTGGAGCTGAAGAGATGGTGTCAGGAAAGCAAAAGCATAAAATGAGCAAAACTTGGAGAAAGATGCCAAGAACTATTAAAGAAGTTGAGCTGGTCACCATAAGGAAAAAAGCGACACAGAACCACAAATACTGACACTTAACAAAGAAAGGCATTTTATATTGCAGAAATAAATTCCAGAATACAGCCTATAAACCAGCATATTGAAAAGGCTAAAAAGTTATCAATTAAAAATAAAATTTAAAAATGAAGATGGAAAAATGTCTGAGGGATTCTTGGCCATTGTATTTATCTGTCTATGCATGTCTTCCAGAATCCTCCAGACTTTATTTGTAGGATTTTTTTTTAAATACCAAATTAATGGAAGTTTGTTTTTAAATCATGTTTCTGTAATCAGAAAAAAAAGGGAAGAAAACTTAAGCTTTTCAGAGTTCGAACCCTAACTGGTTCCTGAAAATATAATCTGATTTCTTGTAAATCCCAGCTTTATTTAATTTTATCCAGAATGCTTTATAATCTGGAGTCTGGTTTCTAAGTTAAACATTGCTTTAGGTACAAAATGGTAAAGATCTTTAAGAGCACTGAAGGTTTCAAGTGAGGCTTTTTACTTAAGTTTTAATCCAAAGATACCAATTACTCAGTAGGGGATGTGCTAGTATTTTGGAAAAGCTTGTAAAGAACATCTACCTGTCCTGTAAAATGGTGCAACTGCTTCCCTAAACTGAAAGTGATTCAGGAAAATCTGTGTATACTGACAGCTGGTTTATGCAAGTGGATTGTTTGAATATGCTGCAGATACCCTAGTGGTGTTACAGCTAGAAAATATAATATAGAGCTGTCCCACAAGCTCAGAGCAAATATTTCAAAAGAACAGGATGGGATTTACAACAGATCTAAACCAAAATGAAATCAAATTGAAGGACAGTTCCCAGGGGAAGACATGCCTCTTCCCCAAGGGGAAACAGACACTGCTTTGCAGAGGAGAATCTACAAGAATATTTCAATTTGCATCTAAAGTAGCAGGATCATTGTCAAAGAGACATAGCAAACTAGACTAGAGTATATGGATAGAGCAAAGGGATTGGACCTTTCCTGCATGTTCCTTTTTTATTCTTTCTGGGAAAATAAATGTAGACCCAGTTAGCAGGCTCTTAGCAGTCCACTTTGACAGCAGTAAGATGGAATAGAGGAATGGGAACACTCCACAGCTTATCATTCCTTGAGCATTAACTGCAGGATATGCCAGGAAAATGGACCATCAGTCAGATACTTCACCCTCAGTTCTGAGCCCTCATTCTACTGTTGTTACATGAGGAACAGTCAGCAGAGAATCATCAGCTGGCCTCACTTTTGCTTTTCTACCATTTCTAAAAACTTTATGTCAGGGATGATCCCAACTAGAGCTGGTACTGGAGAAGCAGGTATTCAGGAGTGGCAACAGGAGCCTATTGTAGGTAAGCTTTTATCCCTCTTACTGCCAACAGGGTAGCAATGCATTACATTAAATATATGTCCTACTAAAGAAACTGTCACACCCTGATCACAATGGGGAATGTTACACTGAAACTTTCACTACATCATAATTTCTTCCTTTTTTTGGTCCTGTACCTCTCTTCCTATTTTGTTCTTTTAATGGATGCACCCATATCAAGGATGACCCTTGGTGGACTTCACTAGTTGAGTGTAGTGGTTAAGCATTGGGCTAGAGACTAGGAGTAGTAGTCCTGCCTTGGCCATGAAGCCAGCTGGGTAACCTTAAGCCAGTCACTTTCTCTTAGCCCTAGGAAGGAGGTAAATCCTTGCCAAGAAAACTGTAGAGACTTATCCAGGCAGTTTCTGAGAATCTGACACGATTGAAAGGAAGTGGGAAAAAAGTAAGATCACTCTCAAGTATACTTGTACTATTGATGCTTACATTTATGCTGGCAGAACATTATAACTGCACAAACATAGTATGATCCCAACAAGCTATTCAATAAAAGATGTTTCTAGTAGCAAAAAGAGCTGTTGTTTCATGCATTAAACTCCCGAACTAAAAATGACAAAATGTGGCTCTGACTAGCTATAGCTATTCCTAATCTGTTCTTCAGAGGGACCCTTCCAGCATTAAACTTAGAAGAGATCTTTGAAATTTGTATGGGCTTTTATAACTCAGTATGTGGGCTAAGCAGGATTTCAAAGTTACCATGAGGTGCATTCGGTGTATGTTGTCACTCCTGTTTCCTTTTTCATCTCCTCTCCTTTTACAGTCTCAACTTCTCCTTTTACAATATCAGTACTAGCTGAATCAAAATGTCTTCATCACAGATCTTCCTATCAGATTGTTAATGTGACTTCTCTTTCTGAACAAGTGATCTCTTTACCTAGTCATCTGGCAGAAAGTTCCTATCTCTTGAGCCTGGCTTTTCCATAAATGCTTTCTTTCTAGAAACTTGTGATAGGAGCTGCCCATTCTTCCTCCACTAAATGAATTTGGCTGTTTACAGACCATCATAGTATGAGAAGATTTGGGCTTCCACCTGCTGTTGGAAGCCTGATTTGCTGAATATTGTACTACAGTACTACAGAGATTTGCTGAATATTGTACTACAGTATTACAGAGGCTGATGTGAGCTTTTATACTGCTGCTTTTGGATGTATGGGGAGTACAATAAGATCAGGGAGGCATTTTGCCATTGTTGTGCATGGACTTAAAGACAGTGTGCCAAAGAAGAAGATCAAAAGCTTCACATAGCCTATAGTACTGGGTGACTTTGGACAGCCACTTCCTCCTAGAAAGATAAAATGGGGAATAAAGAATCACATCCTGTCATATGTCCTTGCACAGGGAGTGAATGAGAAATGTAATTAGAAAGTCAAGGCTGTGGTGGCAATTTACTACTCCGAAGAGTATTCTTGGCTTGCTTCCACGGGATGACTAGTGATGCTGCCATGAGTAGTATTGAGAGCACTGTTTATTATATTTTGCCTTGTTTACAATGCTGTTATTGCTACTAAGCTACACTGATTTGCATCACATTATGCCAGTGGGGGCCACTATGGATCTTCTGCTCTTTCAGGATCATGTTTCATTTATAAGATACTTAGGAACATTTATAGAAACTTAGGAATAGATTTCTGAAGTGTCGTGTTTGTCAAACAATATGGTTAAAATCTCTTTAATGATACACCTTTCTTCAGTAGCCAGGACAATGGCAAAGCAAATGAATTACAGCATATTAAAAGCTAGGAAACAACATTCTGTATAGTAACTGCAATAGAGGTGCTCATTGACCCTTGACTTCAAGATATGTGGAGAAAACAAGGATGGCCTGACTTCATCTGATGAGGTGAAAAATTGGAAAGAATGTGCTGTTTCTAATTGATCATGGAGCACTTAGAATGAAACACCTCACATTGCTTTCCATTGATATCTAGAGTATTTTTCTTGACATCTGCATGTCAAGCAGACTGAGTAGATAAGACAAAATCAAGAAAGAGGACTATAGATTCCTAGTTGCCTCTTTAGTTGTCCAATTCCAAACCACCTTTCTTTCTTCAATATTAGTTTATCTTTGTATCCATGATCTCATGGATTTTGTGACTTCTTTCTCCATACCAGGCCATCAGAAGTGACAAAATAAACAATAACAAAAGCTTTGGATGTCTCAAAGTCACAATCTTGTCTGGCTGTTATATACATGTTTAAATGCCCAGGGGATTTAAAGAGAAACTCAACAATATAGGAGGCCTGGCACTCCGAACTTTGAAGTGGAAACACTTCTTAAATGGGAGTGGATTAAAAGGCAGTAGCTAAGGGAAGGGGAATTACAAAAAAGATTTGATGAACATGTTTCACCTGCCCCCTCCTTTTTACCTTTTCTCTCAGTGCTCCCCCTTTTACTTTATCTAGTAATCAAAGGATATTCCGAACCTCTCAAAAGCCATCATCCCTCATTGAGAATGTAATAGAGCACATCTTCTCCAAAGCTTTTACAGCAGTAATCATTGCAGAAGCAAGAGGGAAATTCTTAGGAAGAGAGATAGAGGGGGGCAGGGGATTTGAATGAGTGGGAGAGGAGCCAGGCTAAATATCTGAATATAAAGTTGATGATAATATTCTCAATTTCATTATGGAAGGGATAAAGAAATCCATAATTGGATATTCTTGGCCTGAGAAAGGAAATAATAGCTGTCTTGATGAAATTTTCTATTTCAGATGAGTTAACGTAGATTTGGGACTCCAGTACAATAATACATTCAAAAATATTTAGGAAGAAAATAATAATTACCATTTTAAGTCTAAACCTTCTTCTTACTTCATTGGTTTCCTTCTATAACTGTTCTATCACTGTTCATTCCTTAAGAACAATAATGAATGAAGAAGGCATCCTCCTCCTTTTAGCAAAATGCATTTTCCCCCATGGAACTATGTACAGATTATCATTATCACCAACAATAGTAACACAGTTGTATGTGTGCACAGACCTTTGAATCAGCACTACTGCTTCATGCCAAGATGCAACTAGAACTCACAGTCTCCCCATTCCTAGCCTAATGCCTAAAAGTTCAGACAAAATAAGAGCCTGTTATAAGATAATAAGAAATTCAGCCTAGACCTGGTACCTTGGTGACTATCAGACACCAGGAAAATAAATTTAAAAAAACCTGGTAAGGAACAGAACAATTCCTCTCTCAGGTGGGTTTTGAAAAAGGGATGAGGGAAGCTTCATTCTGCCTTTGTTCTTTTGCCATTTCCATCCCAAGTGGAAATAACTTTCCAACTGAATCTGATTTTTTTTCTAAGTTCACAGTAAATGCGTGTTGTAGATGTATGTTCCAAAGCAGCATCTGAGTAAAGTACAGTGGAGCCTCACAAGACGAGACTAATCTGTTCTGGAAGAACACTCTTAGTATGAAATGCAAAACTGCCTTTTCCCTCAGCAGTGCCTTTCTGGGGGTCTTTTGTGGGAGATTTGGAAATGTTTCTTGCCTCCATACTATGAGGGGAGACGAGATGGGCAGCAGGGGTTGGGCTTGATGGTGCTGGGTGATGAGGGTTTGTGTGTTTTTGTGTGCATGTGCTTTGAGAACAGTCCTGGCTGACGTGAGGGAGATGAGAGGGAGGAGAGGAGGGGGAGGGGACTGCCTAGAGGGAGAATCTGGAGTCTGACGTCTCAGGAGTTCCATCTCTTGAACACCTTTCACTTTATTTACGCTGTTTACGTAGCGAGAGAGGAGAACCATCAGCTCCATTGTGAGATTTCCCATGTGAGCTCATCGTGCAGTGCTCATCTTGCGATCAGGATGGTGCAAATCATCGATGTTGACCTGCCGTACATTCTGGCAAGGTCAGTCACACGCACACGTCTCTTGTGCTTCTCGATGATCTCCTTCTTCAGACCTACTTGAATCGCCTTATCGCCTTTCATTTTGCACTTCTTCAAGGGACTTCCCGCACACACACATGCTCACAGTACAGCACACACACAGTAATGGAGTAAACTTCACATGGCAGTGCCAACAGAACTCTCGTGCAGTTGCTGCCTGGACAGTAACGGAGTAAACCATGTGGCAGCAACGGCAGAACTCTCACATGGTTGCTGCCTGAACAGGAAATACAGAATGTGCTGACTGATGATGCATAAGTTATTGCATGAAGTTTGCTTGTGAGTCGCTGCTCGTCTAGTGGAATAAAGCTTTTTTTTGGCTTGTCTTGTGAAAATCTTATCTTGTAAGGCGCTCGTCTTGTGAGGTTCCACTGTAATTAGGATTTACTGGGATTTCTGGAGGAGCTATAGCAAACCCCAGCAAAAATCAAGTAATTGGTGAGTAGACTGGTTTCTTGGATCCTCTACAGATGAGGGGATGGAAGATCATCCACATATGCTCCAAATAACTGGTCTTCCTGAGAAATTGCAGGTTTTCCATAATGGAAGATGACAAGATCAGCTATTTTGCTTGCTACTGTGGTGGAGACTTTTAAATGATATTGAATTTGCAGATTTTACTTTCTAATCCCTTTTATAAATTGTTTATTAATTATTCTAAAGTTATTAGAAAGGTTTCTAATATTGACAGGTTTGAAAAGTCTTTATTGGGTGAGTTTATCTTCAACACAAACAAAAGAAAAAATAATTACAAGCATAAAAACTTAGAAAAATGAGATAAACAGCAAAAAGCTAAATAAGAGTTTGATTGAAGAAAGTTATAAATGGATTAAGGGCTCAGATAGATTTGGAATCTTGATTTTTATTATAAAATTCTGAAATTAATCATAAAAATTAAACAACTTCTCATGAAAAATAGACTTATTTTCCTGGCAATTGTGAATCATAAGTTAAGTGATGATTCTAGAAACTGGATGGTAGAGAGGACTAAAGATTTCAAGCAGAAATTTAAAAAAATGATGTGAATTAATACTGGGATGTACAGAATGATACAAAATGTTATAACAATGGAAATATTAAAGGAGATTTTTAAGAATGGAGGCAGAAATTAATAACTACAATATCATCACTGTGAGTAATGATGTCTGCCTCTATGAATAGTGTATGTCTAAAAGTTGTTAATGAAAGAATGACAGATGTGGAACAAATTTTATCTGATAAGATAGATAAAGTCCAGAACATGGAACTACAAATATCAGGGAAGAGAAGGATTCAGAAAAGGATGCTTTACTGGATATATAAAAGAGAAATTCAAATGATAAACCAAGAGGAATGATCTGGAACATGTTTTCTTGCTGGATCTACAAAAAAGGCTTGTTAAAATCTTGAAGAAATCTGTGCAATGGAGTAAAGAAGAATTGAAAGAAATCAAATCCTATGACAATATTTGGTGCGGGTGGTGCAGTGGCTCTGGTGGTTCAAGCTGCAGCACCACTCTCCTCCAGCTCCTGTCCACCCAGCAGTTTGAAAGTATGAAATACTGCAAGTAGATAAATGGGTACCCCTTCAGGGGTTGTGAGGGGAGGAAGAAGTCAGCGTTGGATCTGCCTGAGCTTGAGGGTAGAGTAGGAGCCATCGAGGAAGCCCCTGGATGTGAACACCATCATCAGTTGGGGGGCAGGGTTTAATGTTAAAATGTTGATTGTGGGCCATCAAAAGGCAGTTAGGAGTTTGGTGGCATATCAATATGATGTATAAATAAATACATATTTGATGTAATTAAAAATTAAGATTGTTCGAAGGAAAAAAGAAGGAATATAAAGTTGATTTATTTGATCAAGATTAAAATAAGATATTTTGTTGCAATGTTCTGGCAACCCTTTATGGATCTTTTGCTGACATAAAGATTGAAAAGTTAATGTTTTATGGATTTGCTTAAAGATAAGGGATGGGATACGTGATGAAGAGATATCTGTTTAATTTTATAGGGAGTGAGAAGTTATTAAATTTGTTTATACTTATTGTTATGAAGGTTGGAAGTCACTTCTTTATATATTTCTTTTCTTTTTCTTTATTATATTCTTTCTCTTTTCCTTCTTTCTTTCCTTGCACATTTTATTCTTTATTTCCATTCTCTTCTCTTTCTCTAAGATTGTAATTTCTCTACAGTAATTAAAATTCTTAATAAAATTACTTTAAAAAAAGAAGAGCCATGATATTTTTCTTTCTCCTTTTCTTATTTCCTGCAACTCTTAATTAGTTTCTTAACCTTAATCTAATAAACAACGTGTAGTTTCTCAAATTAGTATGCAAATTCTGACAGGAATTTAACCTCATAACCACACACTCACAACCCATACACATCTGGGTTTCTTTGGATAGTCTACAAAAAGCCAAAAAAGCCAAACTCAAGAGATCTTCTCCACCTTTCTTCCCAAGGTTTAGGAAGAAAAAGAGTGGATGGGGGAGCCTATTGAATAGACACTCCCTTGTGGGCACCATACCACAACCCTCTGTGTGCATGTGTAAGCACACAGTCCATTACAGCATGTATACTATCTCCAAAACTCCAGTCCTACTAAGAGTTAACCCAGATTCCTTTAAATAGAAAATGTAGCTTAAACATAGGATTTTCCATTGACATAAATAATAAAAATGAAGAACAATAATAAACAATTTCTGGCAACAGCATAGTAGTTCATATCAGATCCTCCTGATACTCCATTTTTTTACTTCATAAACTAAGAGTAGTATTTGAGATGCTTTTAATATGTACAGGGATGAATGAAAAAAACAAGGAGCATATTATATATAAGGATAATATTCTTCCATGAATATCACCACTCTAACTTTGCAAAAAAGCTAAAATATCCATGAGAAAATTTTTCACTGAAATGTGAGGGGATCTAAAATCCTGAAATTAGTACTAAAAAGCTTTAACTTATTGTATAAGCATTAAAATAAATGTATTTATTAAATTTATATTTAATATAAAATGTATTTAAAATGTATTTTATTTATTTATTAAATGAGGCAAACCACTCTTTTTCATTAATCTCCAAGAAAAGATTTCACAACTATAGATTCTATAGAGGTGCAAAGAAACTTTACCACAATATTTAATTTCATAGTAACATTTATAACATATAGTAAGTATAATGAATATAAACAGCTTAAACTGTTCAACTTACTCCCCATTCATGGTAATCCTATAGGTTACACCAGATCTATTTAATATTCATATTCATTGGAGCAAATATTGTAAATTCTAGTTAGCTCAGCATTTAACCCCATCATCCCAGACAGAATTTGTTGGAACAGCATGCATGGGACATTTCTCTTTGGTTTTGTGACCAGTTCTAAGGGCATTAGCCTAACTCTGCTGAAAATAGAGCTTTTACTTCTGAAGAAGCAGGTAAAACATTGATTCTGCTAACACATATACTGAATGAGAATATGGACACTCTTGATGGTGATCCTTTCCTTTCCCTCTTGGAAAAAACGTTAGTTCAGCATCCATGTACATCAGCCAATTCTGTTAGGAGCCAGAGTGACATGATCTGCACTGGATACACAGTTGAGTACAGGAAGTCCTCAATTTACAACAAATGACCTTTTAAAGTTATAGGAGCACTGAAAAAAGTCACTTATAACTGATCCTTGCACTTACAATTGTCTCAGAGTCCCCACAGTTACAAGATCAAAATGTGGGTGATTGGAAATTGCATGTATTTATGATGGCTGCAACATCCTGGGGTCATGTGATCACTACTTGTGCCTTCCCAGCTGCTTCTGACAAGCGAAGTCAATAGGAGGAAAGCTGGATTCGCTTAATGACTATGTGATTCACTTAATAACTGCAGCGATTCGCTTAAACCCTTAGCAAAAAATATTATAAAATTGGGTATGATTTACTTAACCACCACCTTGCTTAGCAATTAGGAAAGGTGATCCCAATTGTAGTCCTATATCGACCTGTACTCTTTTGTCCTTCATGCTTTAGAGAAATGCAGACGTGAATGAATGAAACTATTTCTGACATTTTCCATCACCCCTAGCTACTTAGCTTAGGAAAAGGCCAGAATATACTATTCAGTCTGTAGATTACTTTGCCAATCATCTGTGTGTATGTGTGCATGTGTGCATGCATGTGCCCCTTTGTTTCTTGCTCATCCAAGCCACTCTGTCTTCTTACCCTGTTGGAGTCAATTCTTGTCCTTGATGTATAGATTGGTGGAGGAATATTAAATGCCTGTGGGACAAGATATTCTTCAGCATCCATCATATCTTCCAGATCTCCCTCCTCCAACAGATTCTGGAAAAATTTGCTGTCATTTGGGCTTGGTAGCTTCATGCGATCATCACCCTGCACCATGACATATTGATATAAAATTAAAATGATTACTCTGATTACATCAATAATCTGTCTGTCTGGCTACAGAAATTAGTGTCATTAGCTATATTTTTTGCATAGCTCTCCTTACTGAATGCCCTTGTTCTTTCCACAAAAACAAAAACATTTTTAAAAAATGTTCTTGGATAGTATTATTTTCCTAGCATAATCAATAGGATTTGATGGATAGATTCCTTTCCCATTGAATCTGTCAATGCCAAATCAAAACCTTGTTCAAATTTTGTTTAGCAATAATAGTAATATGAATGGAGTAATCCCAAGCACAAGAAATACTGAGATGTTACAGTACTGCTTTCATAAAATACAACTGTTGTGATATTGATATTATGCTTGCTATAGAGAAAGAAATTTTGTTTGGGAGAAATAAACACCTTTGCTCTATAGTGGCAAACTTGCTTTGCAGACTCAGCTTCTAGCCTCTCAGTTAAACTTAAACAGATGCTGGAGAGAATCTTTGTCTGAAATTTTCCATGGAAGCTTCCATTCAATATTTGATGGCCAAAGGGCAAATAATTTGATATGATCATTCTTCATCCCCTTAGAATGCTTCATCATAGCTTTCATTTTTTTCAGGTGCTGGAACAGAAATGCTAACTTTGGGAAATGTGTAGTATATGATACTTAGGTCAAAATTGAAGGTGTTCAAGTTATCAACCATTCTTGGTATCTTGATATTCAGGCTTTTCATTTAAGCCAACCTGTATTAGCATTCACCAGAAGACCCTCTAAAGGAGGAAAGAGAATCTATCTACCTACCTACCTACCTACCTACCTACCTACCTACCTACCTACCTACCTACCTACCTACCTACCTACCTACCT
>JANHZU010003672.1:90448-100869 GCA_032468055.1 Acrochordus granulatus
AGTAGTAGATGTAGTGGTCATCTGAATTAAATTTGCCCATTCCTGTCCATTTTATTTCACTGATTCCCAAGATGTCTATTTTCAATCTTGCCATCTCGTGTTTGACCACATCTAGCTTACCTTGATTCATGGATCTTACATTCCATGTTCCGATGCAATATTGTTCTTTATAGCATTGGATTTTCTTTTCATTACCAAAGACATCCACAGCTGAGTATCTTTTTGGCTTTGGCCCAGACACTTCATTCAGAGAACTTCAGTCTTTCTGGAGCTATTTGTAATTGCCCTCCACTCTTCCCCAGTAGCATATTGGACTCCTTCTGACCTGGGGGGCTCATCTTCTGGCATTATATCTTTTAGCCTTTTGATACTGTCAATGGGGGTTTTCTTGGCAAGGGTACTGGAGTGGGTTGCTATTTCCTCTCCAGTGGATCACATTTTGTCAGAATTCTCCATTATGAGCTGTCCATCTTAGGTGGCCCTGCACAGCATAGCTTTACTGAGTCATGCAATCCCCCTTGCCATGACAAAACTGCGATCTATGAGGGGGTACCTCATAGCAATTGAGATACCATTTGAGGTACCTTGGTTGAAAAAGTTTTGTTCTATGATGCATTGTTTCACCTAGTTAAAGGTTACAGACATAAGAATGTTGATAATATTACATAACATCACTGGAGCAGGAACAAATCTTTTATGTCTCTAAAAATCAATGCTAGTGGATCGTACATAAGCCATGGCCTTTGAAACAAAATTTACTCTTAAATCATCACATTTTAGGATAATTTCTAGTTGGTACAAATCATAAAGTCTACAAATTAACAGTTAAAACAAAGTGGATGAATATTAGCACCAAGAATTAATTGTATTTTGACTTGAACTTTGTTTTTAAAATAAATATAAGAAAGAAATCTGGTTCATGGAAGCAATAAAAATGCACTGATTAATTTTTAAAAAAGATTTTTCTTTACATGATCCTTTCCATTTTATCCTGAATGATATATATAACTCCCTGAATTAACTCTATGAATTTAAATGAGTTTACCTTTCCACCATCAGCACTATATTCCTTCTCATCACCTTCCAGTAGCCTAGCCAGGCCAAAGTCTGTGATCTTCACATGATTTGGTGATTTAACCAGGACATTTCGTGCTGCTAAATCTCGGTGAACCAGCCTCCTTTCTTCCAGATACATCATTCCCTAACAAGCAAAACCAGGATATGTTTGGTATACAATGATTATCTATGTAGTATTAATCTATTTTATCATTTATTTACTTCATTTCCACCACTTTTCAACTTTATTTATTTGATATACTAAGATTTTTTTTCCTCCATTCAATCATGTCTGACCCAGCCTGGAGAAATCCCTGCAGTTTTCTTGGCAATGTTTTTCAGAAGTGGTTTGCCACTGCTTCCTTCCTAGGGCTGAGAGACTGTAATTAGCCCAAAGTCATCCAGCTGGCTTTGTGTCCAAACAAGGAATGTTGTTGTTCAGTCACAAAGTCATGTCTGATTCTTCATGACCCCATGGACCATAGTACGCCAGACCTCCCTGTCCTCCATTGTCTCCCAGAGTTTGCCCAAATTTATGTTCATTGCTTTGATGATGCTATGTCATCATCTAACCATGTCATCTTCTGCTGTATCCTTCTCCTTTTGCTTCCAATCTTTCCCAGAATCATAGTATTTTCCAATTAATAAAGAGGTGGCACAAGTGGTTAAGATGCTCGGCTTGTTGGCTGGAATGTTGGCAGCCTGAGTTTGAGACCTGGCATTGCCAAGCAGCAGGGTGAGCTCCTGTTGTCTGTCTCAGCTCCTGCTAGTTCCAAAGCACACAAATGCAAGTAGATAAATAGGTACCGCCTACTATGGCAGGAAAGGTAATAATGTCCATGTGCCTTTGGCATCTAGTCATGCCAGTTACATGACCATGGAAGTGTCCTTGGACGAAAGCTGGCTCTTCATCTTGAAAACAGAGATGAGCACCGTACCTTAGAGTTGGTCACGACTGGTAGTATAACCTTTACCTTTAAAGAGAGACTATAACTCCAAATTTCCCAGTTTCTAGCCTGATGCTTTAACTACTACACCACACTAATTCTCTTAATGAAATAATAAAATATACTAAATATAAAGTCTGTGTGGTTAGATGGGCTTTTTAAAACTTCTTAAACATAGCAGTGGGTCAGATTATGATTGTATTTTAGGAGATTGAGATAAAACAGAGATTGCCACTAAGAAAATTTCAAGCATCTACCCACTAGATTATGAAGAGTCAATTGATTATGCCATTGAACAGGAGCTAGAAAAAGTCTTATTCAACAAATTCACATGGCTTTATTCTTCAAATAAACTGGATGAAAAACTGTTTAAATTAATTTTAATATTTTAATATTGCACCTGAAATAAACTTACAAGCAATATACTATATACAGAATAAGTATAGTGTGATCAGATTATTCCCTCCATCTGCTTTCACAGATACAAGGAGCTATATTTCTACAATTCCTGATTCATCTTGAAAAGCAGCCCCATGTACAAATTATAATAGTCAATTCCAGATATAATTAGAACATGAAAAATTGAGATCACATCTATGTGACCCAGATAAGTTCAGAGTTGATGAATCAACTAAGACAGATAGAAAAAAAACTTCTAGTAGCAGTGTTTATCCAAACTGGACATGTCCAAAAGGACTTTAAATTACAATCTGGTCTTTCAGAATAGATGCTTTAGGAAAAACTTTTATTTTATTTTAATGTTTTATTTTTTTAATTGATGTTTTTAATGCTTGTTTTTGTTAGCCACCAAGAGTCTCTGGATTTTGGTGGCATAGAAATATAACAAATAAATAAATAAAAATGAAGTCCTCTTCAATGCCAGTTTATTTCCGCTAGTTATAAAAGCCATCTTCCATATTGAAGCTTCAGCTTTTTTACTCTCAGTATCCCAATAATGCCTCTAAACACCAGTTTATGAAATGCATAATCTTCCTGGAATTATTGATATTGCAGTCCAACTCAGTATCAGAACCATTTCCATTAGTAATTTCACATTGATATTACATAGTATGTAAAATAAAATAGAATATTGCAATACTAATGGTCACTTGACTGTTCATTTTCCCCTTCCCCCTGCCCACCCCAATTTATTCTGGAAGATTTTCAAAAGCTAAGAACTAATTAGCCTTTCATGATACTATAGGACAGAAAAGGAAATCACTCTTAATTTTACAGGGAGCAGAGGAGGAGGTAGAGGACCATCACCAGGCACCCTTAATTTGTAATATCAAAATCAGCTACAATTCTAATAGGTTTGGAAAGTTCCCCTAAACAAGAAAACTAACATTGCTACTTAGCAATCCATTACCCTAGACTAACAAGACTGTTTTTTATTGATTATAGGATTCTTTTCTTTCTTAATTTAGTGAAGATCTCCTTCTTTTATATCCACATCTACACATGTGTCTTCAGCATAAAATATCTGATTTTATGGAATTCATAAAATTCCATAAAATATTTTTGGAATTGTGTCTTCAGCATAAAATATCTCCCCAGTTCTTAATGTTGAATTGGTCTAATCCAAACACTTTCAATAAACTTACAATTACTGAATCACAGAATTCAAGGGGAGTTGGAATGGGTTCTTTAGGCCATCAAGTAGGAATGCAAATTAAAGCATCTCAGCAGATGGTTAGCCTTTCCACTTAAGCAAATCCAATGAAAGGGTAATTGGTTCCAATTTTAACTGCTGTGATGTTCTCTTCAGTTATAACTAAAAATACTTTTAAAAGAAGCTAATTCCTTACAGGCAAGGTTGTCAGCACAAGAGGCACACCAAATCAAACAATAGAAGTTACCCTAAACAAAGCATATAATGATTTAGCCTTAAGAGTTTCAGAATAGTAATCATAACAGTGCAGCAATGTGAGGGTCAAAGATCTCAGGTATCGACTCAAATATCTTTGTTACGGTTTTTGACCAGCTTTTACAATAAAAGAAGACAATAAAAGGAAATAATTTAATACAGCAGTTATTGGGGGAGGAAAGAAGGATAATAAAACAACATATCTAATTAAAGTTTTGTGCAAGTATATAATTTGATAAAGATATTTGGCCATTTAGTAAGTGAGTGTAGGGTTAGCATCCCTCAAAAAATAATAAATATAAAATTTCTCTATGACTCTTAAATTTGGTGATGATTGGGGCAATCAGGGGGATTATAGAAAGGGCATCATATGGGACATGAGCAAGAGATTCTATCTTCCTGGATTCACAGGGGCAAATTCTCTTAGAATAAGGAGTCCCATGGAAACTTCCCACCAGTAGAGTTGATGGGAAGACATCAATGTGAGCTCCAGAAAAGGACCATTTGTATTTGCTTTGTGATAAATTGTATAAATACCCTGCAGTAGAGGGCTTGTGACAGTTCAGGGGCACTGGAAATATCATTTTGACTATCAATGTCCCTGATTCTCTCTTTTACTATTGATTTGGCATTTCCAGGGTTAATTGGCCTAGATATTCAGAAAAGAGACCAAGACTGCAAAATTCTGCTATACAGGTACAGTGCCAATGGAATTGGTAATTGTCTGACAGTAGTAGAGGCATCAGGCCTTTAGGATCAAATATGATTCTATTTCCTGAAATTAGAATCCTAGTCCAGGCCTGAGCCTTGATATTGGCATGTTGGCTTCAAGGCTCAATATTGCATTGGAGGTGCATTTTGGTGTGTCAAACAAAGTCTTAAGAAAGTTTGATTGAATGGCTTCATAAGCCCTCAGATTTGTGTGTGGACCAAGTTATATCCTATATAATATTTGGGCAACTGTTTTAGCTGGAAACAGTTTAACTACTGCTGGTATGTAGTATGTTCCCTGTTGTCTATAAAATTTAATTATTGCTTGAGAGCTCTTTTGGTCACTAGAAGTGGCATAAATTCCTGGGCTGCTAATTTCCTCAAAGCCTGAAACACTCTGCCCAAGTATTTAAAACATTTTACCTGTTCCAACTCATGGGAATTAATTACCCGTTAGTGCTTTTGTCTTTTATTAGAGAAAAATAAGACTTTAGATTTATCATAACTATTATTAATTGTTCTTTTTTACAGTGGGAGGCCAGGATTCTCAGTGCCCATTTCATACCTACAAAAGACAGGGAGAGAAGAACTGCACCATCAGCATAAAGTAGAATTGGGATATGCCTATTGATTAGTTTGGGAGCATGGATGCCAACTCTCTGGAGAGTTTTTATAGAGAGTTGATGTATATGTTAAAAAGCAATGGTACTAAGATGCATCTCTGTTTCATCTTCTTGATAGTCTGAATCAAGTCAGAGAAGTCCCATTCCTGGTTATATCTTACTCTAAATCCATTTTGTCATATAGTTTGTGAATTAGAAGTAGGAGTCTTATCTATAAAGGATCAGCTCAGAATATCCCAAAGTCTTACCCTTGAGATATTATTAAAAGCTGCCTTGAAATAAATAAAGGCAACATATACATTGGACCAGAGTGGTTTATATATTTATCTGCCAGATGCTAGAGAACTAGGCAATGGTCTTTGGTTGAACTTCCTAGTTGAAACCCTGCTTGCTCTGGGTTGATTATTCCCTCCTCTATTACACAGGTTTGGAATATGGTAAATAATATCTGGCATACAATTTGCTAATGTTTTTTAATAGGCTAATTGGTCTATAATTTGCAGGAGCATTTCTACTGCCCTTTTTGTACAAAGGAATGATTATGACGTCTCCCAGTCCTTTGGAATTTTGGCTGTGTGGCTGATGTAAGAAAATAAAGAGGCCAATATAGAGGCCCACCAATATGAATTGGATTTAATTAGCTCAGGGGGAATAGTCACTCCCAGGGGCTTTACCTCACTTAAGCTGGTTGATAGCATTTTTTACTTCCTTGCATGTGACTGGGGGCCATTGTGGTAGTGAGGATAATAATATATCTATCATATAGGTGTAAGCATGGAGATCACAATAAAGGGTTTGGAAATGATGTACCCAGGCATTTGAAGAGATATTGCTATGGAGTTGTGTAGGATTGCTATTTCAACTGTTTGTTATGGTAAACCAAAATGGGGAGAGATTTTTGGACTTTGTAGCTTCAATTAGTTGTGATCAGTTTTTCCTTTGATCTTGCTCTTTTTTTGTTCTAAGAGGGCTTTATATTATTTTTTCTACTCTTTCAGAATTTGTGTGGAATCTGGTGAATTGGCCTTGAGTAAGGTCATATAGGATTTTGATAATGCTGCTTTTACAGCAATGCAGGACTTGTCAAACCAACTCTTAAGAGTATCATTCCCCTCCTGAATTGACATTCATCTTTGTTACAAAGGTTAAAGCTAAACTGTGAGGTCATAATAAGCATCAAGTATTCTACAATCTTGTAAGAGAGATGGTCTGAATGTGCCCTAAGTTACAGAGGGTTGAAAAATATGTAATTCCTTCCTCTAAGTGGAACCATTGGGTTATCCTGCGTTCAAGAAGTCATTTGACTCCATAAAAGGACCCAGGCATTTTCAGATGGTTTCATCTCATCAGGCATTTTAGATGGGTTTAGCTTAATTCCTAACTAAGCCTTACCTAAATTTGCAAATGAAGGTTAGGCGGAAATGATCACTTTCAATCCTAGGGACTATACCAAAATGCTTAAGGCAAGGACCCAGATCTCTAGAAATTATTAAATAATCTAGAATAGATAGCTTGTGGCTATCTGACCAAAATGTGTATTGCCCGGGTAATCAGTTTGGATAGAGCCATTTAGCATTTGTAGGTTAAGCCTATTAATGAAATGTAATAGCCTAAAGCTAGCTAACTTATGTTTTGTAACTTTGAAGGATCTGGATATAATGGAGGTACAATTACTTCTTCAGGAGGACAGGCATTGGTCTGTAGAGGGCGTCATCATTACAACCTGCTCTTGCATTGAAATCCCCATCTATTAGGATATACACACTGAGAAACTCATTCAGGCAATTATTAAGGAAGATTGATCCCAGGTTTGGGTTACCTTTACCTGGAACTCTCGGGGAGGAAGATAGAAATAAATATACAGTAGAGAAAATTAATCAAAGAGTAACACAACTGACACAACATTCTCAAAATGAGGTGATTGCTTTACAATTTGGACACTGAGACTGTGTTGTGCAGGGGTTACCAGGGAAAAATAGTTGGGGATGAGATTCCAGGTAGTGCAATGATGAAGGGGATAGATTAGAACCAAGTTCTTTATCAGTTATGGCCACTATAGGAACTTTGAACGAGTGAATATTTCTTAGCTCAATTTCCATCATTGGAAGATTGCAATGGTGGAAAAAAAGAATATAGGGACTAAATGAAATATTCAAATAATTAACATAAAAGGCCTCCAAATATGTCTTTCTTTTTTCATGTTAGTTTTTAGTCAGGTTATGGGTTTAATGGGAGTCTATACTGTACATGCAAATATTTAAAAAATACATCTGCTGCTCTTGTGACCTTGAGCACATTATTTTATGCCTCGGTCCATACTAATGCATTTTTGTTATGCCAAACTATTTAAAAATAAAAATTACCAAGATAATATAATCACACAAATTGTTTCTAAAAGAAAAATTACATTTCTAGATGTGTAACTATAGAAAAATATAGCTGTGTTGCAGGAAAAATGTACAGCAGCTATAAAAACTTTTCACTAGGAATTCTGGAGAAGAAATTTACATGAAGGTCTTAAAATAAATATAGAATAATCATCACAACCTGTTCCTGTGTTCATTTATTACAATGGATTTTACAGTAGTTGACATGAAGATAGTCAAAAAAATACTTTGGACAAAATATACAATATTATTTTCATATGGCTGTAATAGGACAAAACAAGCATAATTCTCTCTTGCCAGTTGCAAATCAGTGCTGCTGGCTCTTTAATGGCAGAGATATAGAAAACTGAAGGATTACCTGTTCTGATATCTAACCTAAATATCTAAAACACACACACACAGAGAGAGAAGGTGAAATGATTAGATCCATATGCACCTCACGTGCAATAAAAGAGTAGATTGGTTTAGATAGCCCCTGGGGCCAAATATTAACATGACAGAACTGCAAATAAGTCAAGACTCTGCCGTCTAATTAGGTCACAATCCACCCAGAAGTAGTCCAGTGGAAATTAACAAGTGTTGAATTAGTAATGAGAGTCTTGGAGTAAAGGACATTGAAGAAGCATGCAAAGTAGAATCCAAATAATTAACTGGGCTTTTCTACCTTCTGTTCCTTTTTGTTTAACATGCATACTTCTAACTCAGCATTATTCTTTACTCCTGCTAACTTCTTCATTCCTGTCTTTGCTTTAAGAAAGCAGCACATCTTTTCTTCTGATAGGCCTGCAGCCAAAAGCAAATGGATGGGAATGAGAAAGGGTTACATTATCAACAAATAGGACAGCTAGGAATGTCCTAGAACCTGAGGAATGGACTGGGTCAAGGGAGGTAAAGTAACCCTCACAAGTAACCCTCCAATCTGGCAGTGTCAGATGAACAGTATATTGCAGTCTATTCCTCCCAAATTCACTATTTGAGGCAAGAAGCTCCCCTTAACTCATGGGGGGGCAATCATCATGTAACAATGCAACTCTCTAATGATATTTAGTTTAGCTTCCTTTCCAAGATAATGGCAAAAAGTAAATACTTTACTATTGTATTTTCTCTTAAAAACCATCACAGTAAACTACATATTGATTTTCTCTGCATCCTATTAAGGAAGTTTGAGAGTGCCTGTGCACATACAATATATAAACAAGAAATACTATTATACTAAAACTCAAAACAAAATTGGTCAAAATAAAGAGAAGCCAGAAAAAGAAGGTTAGGCTATCTAATGTTGCTCACTGAAGATGCTAAATTTAGTTATCTCTAGCCTTGGGTGTTTAATCTGACATTTCAAGCATGATCTGAGGGAGATGGGCAATGTAAAAATGTGACACATACATACATAGACATGGCATTATATCTCCATATACAAGAAGCATAACTATTTAAGCAATCTATGAATTTTACAGAATTAATTTACATACATACACCTCCTACAAACACTTAAGAACTGCAAGAAAATATTCCTATTAACAAAAAAATAATTACAATAGAAAGCAGGGCCAGTTCAAATCTTCATCCATCCTGAAATGTAATGACATGAGGGAGTTGTCTTTGTGGATCCTAGTTTTTACCATGTTTGAATAAGGGTTTATTTAGAAATTTGGAAACCAAAGAAAAATTAAAACTGCCACCTTTTCACTGTCAAGACTGCAATTTTGAAGAATATATTTGCTAAGCAGAATTCAAGAGAGGAAGACTCACCCTATTAGTTTATTTTTAGATTTAATAACAATTACAAGCTAGATAACAATTGACTTCAACAGGCAAACAAATCACAAGTTCAAGACCTGGAGCTGCCGTGCAGCAGGGTGAACTCTTGCTGTTTCATCTCAGCTCCTGCCCACACCGCAGTTCAAAAGCATGAAAATGTGAATAAATGGGTACTCCTTTTGCGGGGAGCTGGCCAACAACAAGGGGATCAGGAAGTCGGCGCTGGACCTGCCTGAGCTCAAGGGTGGAGTAGGAGCTGTGGAGGAAGCCCCTAGATGCAAACACTGCCGGTCAGCTTGGGGGGGGGTGTTCAATGTTAAAAACATTAAAACGTTAAAAATGTTAAAATGTTAAAAAATGTTGATTGTTAGCTGCCAAGAATCCATTACGAGATTGGCGGCCTCTAAATATGATAAATAAGTAAATAAAATAAAACTTGCTGCCGATAAAAATATACTGGACCTTCATGGAGCTGATATTTCCAACTTACAGAATCTTTCTTTTCACAGGGTGACAGGTCAGGGAGTATATAATTCCTAAATCATATGTTAGGCCAGGAAAATGGCTAAATATTGCATGAGGAATAAATTACTTGAAAGATAAAGTTTTCCTTCACATCAAGATCCCTAGAGAAAGCAAACCCACGGTCTCTTCCAACTCATCTTCAGTTATGGCTAGGTATAAAGTAGGACCAGAATTATCTGTCAACAAAGACAGAAGTATCTAATGTAGGTAGTTCTTTTCTTGATATCTCTTTATCTTCCATTTCTCCTTTGTAGCAACAACAACTAATCAATTAAATGTTTTCATTTATCACAAGTCCTTCTGATCAAAATGTAAGTTAAAAGTATATATCTATTTTTCACCACTTGCCTGGTAACTGACACACAAGAATGAGCTCAAACTCTCATATTGCTCATCATTATCAAATTTCCCCCCCAGTGAGGCACCACCTTGCTGTGGTTGGGGGGCTTGTGTGCTCTAATGAAGATGAGCTCTGCCAGAGGTTCAACCATACTGGACAGGTCTCATCGGAGGAGCCAGACGAAGAGTGTCTCCCCCCTATAAA
>JANHZU010003672.1:110770-121138 GCA_032468055.1 Acrochordus granulatus
TCAGTTTGCCATGATGATACCAAATGGATAGGTTCAGGCATTTCTATGTTTTTATGTCTTTTAAAAAAGTATGAGTGCTGTCTTTATCTCTGGGTAGCACCATTCTTGTCAGGATATTGAAGTATGTCATACATATTGAAGTATGGTGCTGATGTGATCTAAGTTGGGGGAGGCAAGTCCATTAAAAAAAGAAGGCAAAGGAAAAATGATCTAGGAAACTCTGCTCCTTAAACTTTAGTGAGTAAGGAGGGATCATTAACAAATTTTATCTCAGACCATGTTTCCATGAAGTTGATTTCAATAAAAAAGGCAGTTCTGAAAGCATCTGTAGAAGCCAAGCTATATAGGTTACAAACAACATTTGAAACTACACCTGAAAATCTATGGGCAAGCAATGCAGGACCTGCAGCATGGGTGGTTAGATAAGGATGACTTTTGGTAAGAAGGAATGAATTGTTACATTTTGCATCAACTGCAGTTTCTCAATGATCTTCAAAGAGAAGTCCATGTATAGCTCATTGTAGTAATCTAATTGTGTGATGATAAGCTCATGTGTCACTATTGCCAAGACTTCTGATTCCAGTAAGGCTGCAACTGGCACATGAGCTGAAGGTGGACAAAGTCTCCTTGGCTCAGCATGTAACTGCTTCTCTAGTAGTAGCTATGAGTCCAAACTGAATCCCAATGTGCAAAATTGTTCCATCAGAGGGAATGTCACCCTGATCAGGACTAGCAGTTGTTTTCTTGAGTTTGATGTCAGCCTGTTTGCCCTCATCAGACCCTAACAGCTTTCAACCATCAGATCTACATTTCCTTGGCGTCTCTTGCCTGACTTAGGATGGTGATATGAAGTGCTGCATCCCAAACAGACAAATCATCTATCCTAACCAGTTCAGCAGGGGGTAAAAAATTGAATCTCAAGGCACCCACCAATAAGTACCCAGTGAATTAACCTCTCCTCCCTGCTTGGAACTGCCTGTTCAAGAAGGAGCAAAATATCTCCTAATTCTTAAGATAGTACAGAAGGATACAGTGGTTCAGTAATAATACTAAATACCACCTTAAGGTGTGGTAAGATAAGAAAAGGTAAAAACCCTGTATATAAGATATGGCAATGCAGTAGGAATATCAATGCTATTTCTTTTCCATGTCTGGCCTGAATTAAAACTGAAATAATCTGTTTCCTCAAAGACACTGTATAACTGATTCTCAGCTACTCTTCTAAAAAAAGGAAGATTGGAGCATAGGCAGTATCTGTGTCCTATAAAAGCTGCTTGGGAACAGAACATATCCCATCCTCTTTAATGCAGCTGGCATTACTTCTTAACTCAAAGAAGTGTTAACTCCCTCCTAGACTAGTCTGTCATGCTTTCCCACCTGCTTATTTAAAGGGCCCAGGAGGAACGTGATTACGTTAGAGAACTCCCTATCTCCTTCTTCCCAATCCACAGGCCAAAAGGAGTCATAAATAATACTGGAATATATTGTTCCAAGTCCCACTCCAGACAAGGTAATGGCAAATGTGAGCAACTTAATCAACAAAATATTTTGTAAACAAGTCAAAAAGACCAGGAGGCAGCTCTTCCTACTGTTCTTTCTATAATGGAGAAGCTGGCAACTATAAGAAGGCCACTGAGTGGTATGCAATCCCCTCCACTACCACCAAAGAACAGATACCCAACAAAGAAATTAATCATGGATGAACAGAGTTTACTAGACAGACACTTAAGCCATTTCTGATGTTACCTTAAAGTGTGTCCCGAATATAACTTCATATTACACCTCCTTATATGCTTGGCTGTTTTATCTATTATATCACCAATATATTTTCTGTATTCTAGAGAGCTCCCTACACATCATGTGTTGCTATAAAGGAAAGAAGTTGTTAGAGTAAATAATGAGTTTTCAGGCTATGCAATCGATTCATAGTTGATTTGCAAGTGTTTGCAAAGTAGTCTTCGGTGAGATGTTTCCTGGTACCTGTAATAGGTGATCTAGTAAAACAAAAATAGTACATCAATAAAAAATAAACATGTCTGTCCCAGGAAAGTAGAAGGCAGTGGTATGCACCTTTTAAGACTTACAGGTAGACATTGCTCACTGCCCAGGGACAAATTACATGCTGTAAGGACTGCCTAGAGGTTGTGGAATCATCAAGTGTGATCAATTGGATCCCTTGTATGGATTGCCCCTGCAATTATGTTGGTCAAACAGGAAAAAAGCTGACCACCAGTTTGCGGGAATATGAGCAGGCAGTAAAACGAGGGCACCCTAACTCAGTAGTAGCCATGCATTGTAACAAACAAGGGCCTATCTTTAATTTTGCAGCTGCTGTGATCATCGACTGGGCAGGGAGTAAAACAACTATGCAAATAATTAAGGCTTGGGAATCAGTCCCAGTGTCCATAAACAGGAGGGCTTAATTACCACTGGCCTATCAGGTGTTCCCAATATTGGGGCAGTAGTGAGAAACAGTAATTAATGACTCAATTAAGAACCCAGTGGCTATTTATACAGATGGGAGAGAGTGTTTTATTGCAGGTTGTTTTGGCGAGAGGAATATTCTCTGATGATGGGTTCAGGTGTGGGTGCGAAAGCTTGGAACAATAAATCTTCAGTGATTGACTCTGACTGGTTTATGCAAAAATAGTACAAATGAGGCACTTCAGTTCAAAAGATTTTACATTTGATGAAGAAAAATTAGATTTCACAATGCACACTTTAGGTTTTATAGAACCCCAGTACAAAGAACATAAAGGGCAGTCTTTACAGGGTGAAGTAAGTATTTAAATGTAGCTTGATTTTCATCACTCTAGTCAACAGAGAATGTGGAAAGCAGCTACACTGAAAAATCATGCCGCTCATTTAGATAACAGAAATTGGGCTTATAACAAATAAACAAAACTGTGAAATGTTCTTTTGTTGGCATGGTTAGTCATACTTTAGCCCCTGAATTGGAATATAAAACTAGTAACAACTCCCAACAATTCAAATACATTTTAAAGTAGGATCTTAAACTTTCTGGTGAGGTCTACACAGGGAAATATTGTTCCCTGCATCTTTGTTCCTTAAACTCATACCCAAATCTTTGTTCCTTAAACTCATACCCAAATCTTTTATTCCTTAAAATCATACCCAATATTATTATAGCTAAAATAGTGTTCAGCTATAACAGTAGAAGGCTCTCTTGAATGCATGACATTAGAAAAGGATACAAATGATCTTTCAAAATTTGTCACCTGACTTGGAGGCAGAGAAAATGGTTTATATGGCTTTTCTGCATTTTTACAAGGGGAGAAGAAATTCTCCAACAATTTCTCAAGGACGGGATTTCCTCTTGGCAATCACCACAGTAGCATCTCTAACCAAAAAGAGCCCCCCAAAAATTCTGTGTGGTTATTTGCCTTGGAATTTAATTGACTTCACGAGAAGCCAATGGGTTCTCTGACCATCAAAGAGATGATTTTATAATGAAAAATTATCATTCACTCATATATTTATATCACAAACCACAATGAAACTCTGATAGTGGGAAGATTAAGAATGTAAATACTATTGAAATCAACAGTGATCTGGAAAAGAGACATTCAGGGTGAAGGAAGGTGTTGCTTGAGCCTCTCTTGTTCCATGCTGGGCTATGTTTCAGTACCAAACTGAGTTCACAGTCTTTCTCCATGATAGAAGATGCCCAGAAATCTCCTAGTATATCATAATCTGCCTTTTGGTTTATACCCATTCCTGTCTTAAAGCATATGGTAAGTAGAGAAAGCATATTTATTTATTTATTTTACACATTTCTATGCTGCCAGTTTCCGAAGACTCCTGGCAGCTTACATAGATTAGTAATTATACAATTTTTGTGTAACTAACCCCACCTCCCACTGGCTGGCGATGTTGCATCTGGGCATCACCGCAGTTCCTGCTCCGCCCCTGGCAGGAGGGTCGTCTGACTCACTGCTCAACTCTCGCAGCTCGACTCGCCCATTCCCACCATAGCCGGCCAGCTCCCACTGAAGTGGTACCCGATTTATCTACTCGCCAGTTATTATGTGCTTTCAAACTGCTGGGTGGGCAGAACCTGAGGCCAAGTGACAGGCACTCACCCCGTCATGCGGAGCTGTGGACTGAACCTGCCAGCGTGCTGGCCATTTCTGGTCGACATAATTGGTGGCACTAATCCGCTGCGCCACCGCACCTCATTATATACTGTCACTGTATATAATGTTCCCCCAAAGACAAGAATACATAGAATTACATCAAAATAATTTTTCCTTTCATGTATGTCAAACCAGTTTAGTCTAGTGGTTAAGGCATCAGGCTAGGAACCAGGAAGCCTTAGTCATGAAAGCTGGCTGGGTGACTTTGGGCCAGTTACTCCCTCTCAACCTCAAAGGGTTGTTGTGGGGAAAATGGAATGAAGGAGTATTAGATATGTTCACTGCCTTGAGTGATTTATAAAAATAATAAAGGCATGATAAAAAAAATCTAAATCTAATGTAATGCAGATGCATTTCAACTGCAACACAGGAAGCCAAAATGCAAATGAAATTAAGCTATTAAAAGCCGTGGCAAACTCTATGCTGCATTCCAGACAAATTTAGAGGAAGCGAATGTAGTCGGTTTGAAGAGGTATAGTAAATGCACAAAATAATAAAATAATGAAAGAAGAAACTCCTGCTTATTCGTGGCATTATGGAAAGAGATATAACTTGTGAAATGTATCTCAGAGTTCGTTTATTAACTGCTGGGAAAGCTTGATTTAGGGGGGAAGAATGGAAATGGAGATCATGAGATTAAGAACATGAGATTAAGATCATGAGATTAAGAACCTGGAAGAAGTTTCCAAATTCCCCTCTGTACCCAATATCTGCACAATTATACAAACTTCCTGGCACCATAACCATTTGTTATTAGGGCTGATTTATTAATTCACAATTGTAATATATTATATATATATATATATATAACTAAGTAAGCAATATTTTTAATGATTTCAATTGCATATTTTTCTGTAATTTGTAATTTTAGTTATAGAAATTCAGGATTAGAATTTTCCAAAAATCAAAGCCATGTTGAAATAATTAAACATTTGGGCAAAATAAAGACATTATTTAATTTTATTCATCAGCTAATTAATTTTACCTGCCTTTATACATTCTTTCTTTAGCATTCTAGAAATAAAATTAAATTTTCACATCTATTCTTAATAGCAGAACATTGACCCAAGAGGCTGCTATTCAATATCAGTTACTCAAATTAATGACTGGCTCTTCTTGCAAATTATAATGAGATTGGAATCCAACTGGAGCCCATCACCCACTAGCTACAATTAATTCTATTCTCCTAAGAGTAACAGGAGAGAACTCCTTTCAAAAGAATCCCTACTGGACATGAACACAGAAAGCTAATTTAAATCCACTGGTGGTAGACTCTTGAGGTTATGACTCTATATTGTAGATGAGGAAGCCTTCCTTGGTTTACTTTATTAAAAACAATGTGATTGGCTAAATGTGGCTTCCTTTATATAAGAAGAATGAAGAAACGACATCCTGAGGTGGCAAAACACGCTATCTCCTCTCAAGCAGTGTTATTGCTGATTTCTCAGTGTTAAAACTTTTTCAAATAAAACACACAACCTAGCACAGTCAGAAAGCAGGCACCATGCAAAATGTTCTTTGCTGCATTTTCTTTTGTCTATTTCAAGGAGATGGCATGCCAGGCTTTTATTTGTCTGTCTGTTTGTTTATTATTCATAAATTTATGTCACCCATTCATTCTACTACCTCTTCTTATTGGATGTATAGAGCAGCAGAGAATATGGAGAAGAATGAAAAGATATTGCACATCAGAGATACAGCCTCTGGCTCATCTGATCTTGCTATTCCACATTCAAAGTGGAATGTGCATGCAGTAAGCAGTAGATACAAATTTAAGCAAACTAAAGTTGTATGACACAGTACAGCAAAGAACAAATAAAATAGTTCTACCTCTATTTCATAGTAGTGCTTGTCATCGTAGCATTTGTCAAAAACATAATGAACAGAATTATAATTCAACCATTATGAATAGAAATCTAGCTTGAACTTTGCATATTTAGACATATTATTACACATCTGCAAGATGAAACTGCAAATGTAGATGTAAACTCCTTCCATACAAGTAATAATTCTCATGGAGCGTACAGTTCTAGGAACAAATCTATTCCAAAGCCAGGATTCATTTCCATGTTTGTAATAATTGTTGCAGATAGGCAAAATAAAGATGTTATACTTCAGCAAATGAATGAATGTGTCTATGTGGAAAGTTACTATTTTCCCCCCTTTCCCAAGGATTGTGTATAATTATGGATATAGAAGGAACACTTCACTGACACAGTGTTATGCCTAAATGTTGAAGCTAATAAGTCCCTTCTATTTCAGATGAAATATTTGTTTCCAGTTGTGGCCATTCAGATTTTTCTCTGAAGTTTGCAATCATGCCATGAAGACTTCTCTTCTTTCATTACAGCTTGGGCATTCTGTTTTTCCGTATTAATGCCTTTGAGCAAACATGAGAGGGGTGTGGTGGCCGAGCAGTTCAGACACTGAGCTTGTCTCCTGGAAAGTCAGCGGCTTGAGTTTGAGACCCAAGCGCCACTGCATAATGGGGTAAGCTCCTGTTTCTGCCCCAGCTCCTGCCAACCTAGCAGTTTGAAAGCATGCAAAATGTAAGTAGATCAAGAGAAATGTAACAGTGTTCTGTATGCGTCAGTGTATAGTCATGCCAACTGTATGACTATGGAAGCATCTTCAGCAGCACTGGCTCTTTGGCTATGAAATGGAAACAAGCATCATCTCCTAGAGTCAATCACAACTGAAAGGGAAACCTTTACCTTTTTTAAAATCTTAGCAAGATAATGCCCGTAAATTTGCCTAATGCCAATAATTTATACTTCTAATTATAAATCTGTTTCCAATACAATGAATACAGTCTTTTAACATGAAGGAAAACAAGGCGACCAAAGGAGCTACGCATGCATATCTGAGTGATTGCTAGGAGTCAAAATGACTTGATGCCACGCAATCAGTCCAAAAATATATAATTTAGATGATTGTCTAAATCACACTTAGCTTCCTTAAAAGTTATTAATTTGATTATATAATATATATAATTATATATATTATATAATTATAATATATATAATTATATATTTGTCATCTTTCATCCTTCATGAAACTCAAAAATCATTTTCACCCCAGGGAACCTCCAATATAAGCTCATTTAAGCCTGCTTAATTTCAGCAAGGCAGCTGTAACAGGTCGTCACAGATAATGTTCTTGTTCATCTTTAGTTGCTGAGATGATTGAGAGTTTCTGCATGTTTGCAATGTATGTGCACCTCCATATATGCAAAGCATAATTTGGCAATGCAAGCATCTCTGTATTTTTTGGGAGAGAGATGCCTTTAAATCAATCCTGACTCGTAGAGACTGCCTGGACAAGTCTCTTCTGTTTTTGTGTCAGGATTTCAAACATGGCTGAGCATTGCTGCTTTCTAAGGGCTGGAAGAGAATATCTGGCCCAAGATCACCCAGCTAGCAGGAATAGAACTCATAGTCTCCTGGTTTCTAGCCTGACCACTACACTAAACTGGCTCTCATATATGGATACATGTGCATGAATAATCCATTGTTTAAACACTGACGTTACACTGGACAGTACTAATAGACAAAATTATGACAGCACAAAATAATATCTTGTTGTAGCCATCATGCAAGTCTCAAACACCCAGGGAATGAAAGCAGCTTCTTTATACAACTCGTACTGACGTTGCCCATGTAAATCCTGTTATGGTTAAATAAAGAAATAATAAATCCTTGAAATATTCAATGTCATTATGCAACATATTTATTTTAAATACTAATCTATCTGATATTAAAGTAGCATCAGGTTTTAATCAACCCTCCCCCACCTCAATTAACCCTAAGGGCATTTGTAGGTTGATATTTTAGGGAAAATGCTGTTTTCTGTAAATTAAATTCAGCTATCCTCTTCAGACAAATTACAATTTAGCTTGCTTTCATTTAACAACTACTAGAATAAAACTCTAGACTAAATGCACACAAAAACTTGTACAAAAAATTGTACTATTAATGTGTAGGCTGCCTCTCTCTCTTGACCATGCTATTTATTAAAAAATTTCATTATTATTACCAATTTAAAGAAATCTTGGGGAACTTAGTAAAATATTTGAAGCATTTAAATGTTTGGATTGCTGATATTTCAAAGCAGAGATATATATGTCTGCTTTTGAGTAATTTAGATATTCTCCTGTCTGCTTAGGGCAGACAAACATTGTATTCATATCTGAAAATATATGTTTAAGTTGAATGGGGTTCTTATTTTTTTGTTTTCATAGAAAAAATGCCCCCACATTTAGCGTTATTGGAATGCTGCTGTTTTTGCAGTATTTCATGGAATGATCAACTCCAGTTTATTCAAAATATGACTTTGAAAATAGTGAAGGAGACTTTTGAAGAATGGAATCAGAAAAAGTAGCCATAATATCAACAATGTCAGTAATGATGTCTGCTTCAAGGAACAGACTGCGTCCAAAAGATGTTATTTAAAAAAAATGACAAATGTAGAACAAATTTCAGCTGGTAAGATATAGATGGTATTGAAAGTGCATTTACAACTTACAGGTCAAGAGAATAACTTAGAAAAGGATATTTCACTGGATCTACAAAAGAAATTGGCTGAGGCTTAAAATTTAAAAGGGAAATACAAATGACATAGCAAGAAAGTGACCTGGTTAACTGTTTACCTGCTGGATTAACAAAAGAGGCTTGCTAAAACCTTGAGGAACTCTGTGCAATGGGACAAAGAATCCTAAAACAAAATTTGAATGAATTTAAGATTAAGACTGTTAGAAGTAGAAGGAAAGAATACAAGATTGGTTTATTTGATCAGGATTAAAACAATATAAGTTTTTACTTCAGGCAACCCTTTATGGATTTTCTGCTGACACCAGGACTGAACATGCTTTATGGATTTGTTTGTAGATAAGAGATGGAACATGGGAGAGATAAGAGATAAATGTTTGTAATCTTAGAGGGGGTGAAAATGTATTACATTTGTTTATATTTGTGATGAAGGTTGAACATCACTTCTTATATATTTTTCTCTATCCTTATATTATTATCTCTTCCTTTTCTTTCTCTGTTTCTTGAACTTTTACTCATTTCTATCATCTTTTAAGTTTTGTTTGTATTAGATTTTACTATTATAATCAAAACATTTGATAAAATTTTAAATACAGTGCACACACACAAATGTGTGTGTTTGTCTATCCATCCATCCATCCATCCATTTAATATATATATATATATAATGATGATATTGGTTTCTGAAACATTTGCTTTCTTCTGCTGCTAGTTTTCTCTCACTATTTTCTTCTATTTCAAATATTTTTCAGTGAAAATAATTTTCTGCCTCTCTTTTTGTTCTCCCTATTCAATTAAACACAAAATACAAAAGGAAAAGCAAGAAGAGCACCAAAACATTAATACAGAATCTGCTCAATTCTAAAGGTTTGTATCATTACAATAAAGGTCCTGAGTATCTTTTACAAATGCAGAATTCTCCTTAGACGTATCCTAAAACAAGCAGTCCACTGGTTTCAGATTTCCATTTGTGTGTCTTTAGCAGTAATAGGGAAGAAAAAGGAGAAAGCCAAGAGTTTCTCCCCTCCTTCCCAACACATACTTCTAAACTAGGACTTTCATCCTGCTTAGCCATCCTTTCTAGATCAACACAATATTTTCAGCTGCTATTGCTCTGTCTGGGGGATAGCTCTATGCAATATCAAACATGCCAAACTTGGCAGCATCTGGGATATCATATGAGTTCAGGGAGCTGGGGCCTTTGCTTGTGTCAATAGTGTGTTTCACATCTTGCAGGCACAGAGACATAAAGGTCACTGAGGAAGGGCACTTAAATCAACACAAAACTCTCTGACAAGTTAAACTTAAGCTTACAGGAAAAATTGCTTTTTTTTCTTGGAGAGCACAAAAATAAGATCCAGTTCACAACTGCCAATATCTTATTGCTAAGCCACCTGCAGGCTATTAAGATAACCTCAGCTGCTGTATCTCTGTATGAAAGAGAGGTGTGGGGGAGAGAGAGAGAAATATCCATAGGAACTTTTCTGGGACTAGGGTGAAGCAACAGTATAGAATATAATTACAAGGCGTACATGTATTGTGTGCAACAGTACATTTATTTGTTCATCGGTTATTGGATCGCAACAGAAGTTTAAAAAACAGGCATCTGGATTGGATTTTTCAAGTAGAAGACGTTTCACCTTTTATCCAAAAGGCTTTCTCAA
>JANHZU010003672.1:129615-140052 GCA_032468055.1 Acrochordus granulatus
AAACCTGATTTAAAAAAAAAGAAATAAGATTAATTTGACAAGCTTCTGACAAGAAGTTTTTGACAATAAATTGACATCTCGCAACCACTGCATTATTTTCTTAAAGTTTAAAATGCATGTCTTACTTTAGTTTTTCCCTCTTCCTGGGAAAAGCTGACTGGCCTGTAGATTGCTGCCCTTCTTCTTCTCTCTTTTTCAAGATACATTTGATCTCCTCTGGTCATTTGGGACTTTGCTTATTCTCTAGGATTTCTCAAAGATAATATATAAAATTCCTTTCAGTATCCTTGTTTGAAATTAATCTGGCTCTAGAGATTTAAACTCATTTAAAGTAAATAAATATTTCTTGATCATGTCTTAGTCTATATCTGATTTCAATTCACCTTGTCCTTATGCTTTTCACACTTGCCTGGTAGAACAGATAACACCCATATTGAAGGCCAAGCCAAAGGAAATGGTCTCAAGCTGTCTTTTCTTTCATACTGTTAGCATTCTGCTGTTTACAGAGAACAGACAGGATAATTATTTTCCATTTATTTTGAACATATCTAAATAAAGATCTTTGTTGCTTTTGCAAATTTTTAGTAACATCACTGCATATTGGGTTTCAGCTTTTTTGGTACCACTTCTATAATTTTTGGTTACATTTATATGGGTGTTCTTTCTTTTTGTTTTCCTATGTGATCTTTTCTGGTTTCAGATCTTCCGCAACCATTTATATGGCTACATTGGCTTCTCCTCCTTTTTATTCTTCATTTTAATTATTGGTATTTGTGATTTATATGGAATTGCCATCTTGATTTCCTTTTCCCATTAGCTTTTACCATCATAAAATTTAACTTACAACTGTTATCATATTAATGCAATCTAATTTTTAAATTTCCAATGTATGTGTTTAACTATGTTCAAGTTAAATCTGTTGAAAATTGATTATTTTAAAATGCTTCTTCTTCTTCCTCCTCCTTCAGTTATGTTTTCTTTATTGATTAGCATCAAATAAAAGATATTTGAGCCACTTGTGCTTTCTATACCTTTTAAAGGGGAAAGCAGTTATCAAGAAAAGTCAAATATTTCATGAGAAGATCATAACTGGAAGATTTTTTTTCTAAGCTATCACTATTACTTATTGGCTGAGCAATTAAAATACTGGGCTTTTCAGCTGGAAGGTCGACAGCTCAAGTTCGAGACTGAAGCACCACTGTGTAATGGGGTAAGCTCCTTTTACTTGCTCCAACTCCTGCCAACCTAGTAGTTCGAAAGCATATAAAAATGCAAGTAGATAAATAGGTACCACCTTTGGTGGGAAGGTAATAGCATCTGTGTGCCTTGACGTATAGTCATGTCAGCCACATGACCAGGGAAGTGTCTTCAGACAAACACTGGCTCCCTCAGTTGTGAATCGGAGATGAGCACTACCCCCTAGTGTTGGTCAAGCCTGGACAGGGGAAATGTTTACCTTTAAACATTTTACTACTCTTATTGCGTGTCTTTTTGAAATATCTATTTATTTTTTAAAATTATTATCTGTATCATATTCCTGTTTGGATGAACAACAGTAAATCACTTTTGATTCATTTTTCCACTGTTTTAGCTCAAATGCTTTCTCCAACATTACCAAGTTAATTCCCTTGAATTTCTGAGGTATGGATACTTTTAACTCATAGTGAAAATCCTTTTGATCAAGCTGCATTCTTCAGTTACTATATTCCAGTCAAGGGAATCATCCCAGCTAGTCCCCATTATAACCATGAAATAACTGTTGCTTTTCTTTAATAAAAGTTGAAATTTACTTATTTCCTGTACTTTTGAGTACTGCTGTACAGACAATGAAGGTGGTGAAATTTATGAACTATATTCTGAGTTTTCACTGAATGGTTTAAGAAATTCATTGTAGCAACACTTCAACTTTCTTCTATAGTGCATGTCTTTATCAAAAGTTCTTATATCAAGCTTTTCATCTTCAGCTCTATTTAAAGCCTTCTTGGACTTTTAGTTTAGGTCAAATGTTTTTTCCAGACCTTATCTTAATCAATAATTCATCATCCTGAAAATGCAGACAATGTCCTTAGAAGCCAAATCTCTCCCATTTGTTTTTCAGTTTTTTTGTTGATTGTATTGTCAAGAAGACTTGAACTGGAAGATTGTATGAAACCTTAGATCTCTTGCTTTTTTTCTACAAGGACTACTGCAATCTTACATTTGCTCCAAATATTAACCAGATTGTTCTTGCACAAGAAATATATACAAGTTATCAGGAAGAAACAAAGTCAAGCCAAAAACATTACAAGTCATGACTAAAGACTTCTGTTTATTAATCTTCATTTTGGTTTTCTTATAGGTTAGCCAACTATACATTTCTGGCTTATAAAAAAAAAAGGTAGAAATTCAACTGTCCCACCAAACTCACCTGGTAAATTCCAGTTAGTTTGTTTATCACTTGCTCCCTGGTTTCATATTCCTCTTTCAGTCCCTGCTTGATGAGCAGCAAGAAGTCATTCAGTCACCCGCAGTGGCAATCATCAGTTCTCAAGATATATTCTGAGATATATTTCATCGACCCCAGATGGGTGCACAATTCTTCAGAACAAATTATTGTTCTGGTGATCCTCTTTTCTTCCTTCTGCTAAATTCCACTGCAAATTTCTGTTTGTATATTCACTTAGGATGGCAGGCATAGCCAACAAATCTCTTTAGAATGACTCCATCTGCCTTAATGTCTACACTCTGGTTTTGTCAGGCTAGCATGTTGATACTGTCTTAAGTGTCATCTACTGCCAAAGAAATTGGTGTAGTGAACCTGTAGAGGAATGCCTTATAGAGAATTCAAAAATGCTCACAGTTTGAGCTGTAGAATGTGGGAAACTCTTTTTCTGGAGAATAGGAAGGATGAAGTACTCCCAGGACTGTGTTTCTATTTATGGCCATCACTTCTGAAATACTGCTTTTACTGTCCAGTGTGGTGGTCATTTTCAATAACCTTTTGAATGTGATGTGGCCTCACCAATCACGCATTCACACATTGTGTTAGAACATCTATGTTTCACAACATAAGTGCTAGGGTGTGTGAGGATGGATGATATACTAAGAAAAAATCTCTCATTTTAATCCTCAGCACATTTTATTTTTCTTCAGGTACTATGGTTATTTGTTCATACAAAGTAAAGCCCCATTCAATTATTACAGGTGCCTAACATTGTGGTCCTGTTTTCTGAATCAGTGCATTTCATTTTTTTTGAGTTATACAAGATAGAACAATTCAATACAATGGCTTTTTTAAAAAATGTAACACTATATTTGGAAGCTTCTGCTCCCCACCCCTGTCAACTTACATGCTTTTCTTTTTGTCTTTCAAATTGTTACCATATGCCACTTTTATCTTCATTTCTCTGATCATTTCATGACAGAAAGTGAATAAAAAGGAAAGACCTTTCAATACCATGTGTGACAGTAACAACAACACTGTTCAGTCAAGCTTAGGTGGTTTTCAAATTCTTAAGGATGGAGTAATAACACATATTTTACAACATATCTGTAAGGCAAAGAAGCCAATCCAAGCACAATTTCTTCTATTTGCCATGTGGCTTCACTATAAAATTGTAGTAATAGGAGGGAGAAAACTATAGTTCCTACAATCCTGCTCCACCTCTCTACTGATTTATATCTATCTTAACTTCTTACCCTAAATAATCACTGGTTTCAAAGATAGACTCTTTCCCTGAAAACCATTTTGCCACTGTTAAGGTAAGATAAAGATTTCCTCTACCAGTTGTGGCCACCTCTAGGGGTAGTGCTCATCTCTGTTTCCTAGCCAAAGAGCCAGTGTTGTCTGAAGACACTTCTGTGGTCATGTGGCCAGCATAACTAAACACTGAGATGCATGGATGCTGTTGTCTTCCCACTGAAGTGGTATCTATTTATCTACTTGCATTTTGCATGCTTTTGAACTGCTGGGTTGGCAGGAGCTAGAGCAAGTAACAGGGGCTCACCCCATTACATAGTGCCTGGGTCTCAAAGTTGGGTTGCTGACTTTTCAGCCAACAAGCCCAATATCTTAATTGCTTGGCCACTGCACCTCCATTTGCCACCATTGCAATCTCCCAAAATCTAGAATCATCAACATCTGTGAATATCAATTCAATACTTGGTATTTCAGTGTGTGTAGAAAAAGTGATAATTTATCACAAAGTTTCTTTTATTTCTATCAAACTCTCTGCTCCTTCTGACTTTGGTTGTAAACAAGAATCTTGCATGCTGCAAACTCTCAGCCTATACAATTTATATACAGCCACAATACTTTTACAACTAATGGCTTATATCAGTGTACTATCCAGATGCTGTTATTTTATCTGACACCACAATTTATTTCTAAGTTTTTAAGTGCTATGGAACTATTATTGGTTATGCTATGACTGATTACCAATGGGTGGTTCTCTGTCTGGGATTCCAAGTAATAGAGTTTATCAACAGTTTCAGTCAGACAATATATGATTGGTATTCAAGCATATCTTAATGCCTGAATAGTGATTCCTTAGATCCTGGAGAGGTCACCTTTTTAACTCAGATACATTTCTAAGTCTTCATGCCCTTTCAAAAGAAGAAAGAAATGGTAGGACATAGCTGCACTACTTTTCCCTTTCCAGACACCTCTGGAGATCTATGCTCAATAAAATCTAGTATGAATGACTTGAAAAAAAATATATCTGTGGTATTCTTAGAATGTAATTTTTTAAGGAAGATATTTCTATTTTGTTTTATCAAGAATATAGTTAAGCAAACATATCTGCACAAGCTTTAGGCCAACTTCACTATTTCTCATCCGAGTAGCCTCACAAGTTGACAATAATTGGAAACATCCTCAGAAGCTGCATAATTACAATGTGAAAAACAGGGACTTCTATGCTATCCAGAAGTAACCTTAACTTTCTTCATTTTTAGCTCTACATTCCTGTAGAAACTACCATTTTACAAACAACCTCAGGGCTTTGGAATATTTTTCAGGCTATCTTAAACTCTTACTTAAAATAACCACTGTAGTGCATCTAGATTTAAATTATATTCAAATGTTCTTTTGAGCATAATACACATAGTTAGAACAGTGATTAGTATTTAAACTCATTATCAAACATTTTACACCATATCCATTTTTATCTATTGTTCAGATGAAGAAAACAAACCTTTCACTTCATTGAACTATGAACATAGTTCATAACATCAGTACCAATCCATTCCTCTGTATATTCTCATGTAATCATCTAATTCCATTCTGGCCCATTTAAGCTCACTTGTTCCTAAAATATGCAATTTGTATGCTTAATTTCCACTTTGGCAATTTCACGTTTTCCTTGGTTTATACTTCTGACATTCTGCAATCCTGCTATATCTGCTCTTGTGAAGCAAGAAATTCTTCCCTTAATACCAACAACAGCAACTTTGAACTCTTGATTAATCCCATCAGGGTAAACTTAGATCTGCAAAAAAAGTACATCAATGCCTTAATCCTTAACCAAGAAAGGGTGCTTTGCCTCCTTTTCCCTCAGAAGGCAATGCAGGCTATTTAAAGGGTTTGGAGCATCAATTGAGGAAAAGAGAGATAATGTCCAAGCTGAAGCATCAAGCTGGCTATCCTTACTACAAATAATTGGGAGGAGGAAGGATTAGGATAAGGAAGGAAGGAAGGAAGGAAGGAAGAGAGGGAGGGAGGCAGGGAGGAAGGGAGGGAGAAAGGGAGGAAGGGAGGAAGGGAGGGAGGGATATATAACAAAGGAATTTTATAATGTCAACATTATTTCAGATTTCAACGTATAGTTATGTTTTGAAATCTGGGCAATCATGCTGGACATTCAGTGATCTTTACATATGGCTATTTATAATTTAAAAAGTCATGATGTCATTGAGAAAATATTGTTGAAGCTACAATGCATCCCTGAGTCCAAATATTGTTTCAATATTTCTTTCATATTTAACTATTGTTTAAAATGTTCCTCAACTGACAACATTAAATGGATTTTGAGGGTCAAAGACTAATACTAAACATTAATTTTAGTGAAGAAGTGTGGCAAAAAAAAAATAAAGCTTCTTTCAGTTTTAACAAATCCAGAACTATTTCTGATCCAGGAAGACGGATAGACCTGAATAGGTTCCACAGGGAATTAGGGGTTGCCATGGAAGCCTTGATGCATGGTCCTGCTTGCTGAAGGCCTAGCCATTGCCTAGAATCTGAGGGTAATTGCAGCTTTGGGAAGGATAGCACCCTTGCAGCGTCTCCTGGCCCCTCATACCCTCCATTCTCCATAATTTATTGAGGAGCTGCAGGTATTGAAAAGAGTCAAGAAAGAGATACCTGGAGCACCACAGGAGAATGTTGAGAAGTGAATCCAACTGAACACAGGCTCGAGCTGCTATTAAGGCTTACCATGTGACAGTAAGAGTGGTGAAGCACCATTAATTCTCCACTCTTATTTTGTCCACAGAGTGTCACCCAGTGGCCCCATTTAGGGTCACCTGGTCCCTCCTTGAATGTGGGGGAATGGAGGATCACTTACAGGGCCAAGCTGAGGAATTTGTGGAACACCCAATGGATAAAGTTGCTAAAATTCACTTTCAGCTGGACTCTATGTGTGAGGCAGGGTCAGGAGAGATGCCCAGGGAGGGGTCTTACCTGGCTATCTGGGATTGGTTTGATTCCATTGGACCTGAAGAAGTGATCAGGGTTTTCGATGCTGCCAGGCCAATTTCTTGCCAATTAGATTCAAGTCATGGTTGGTGAAAGCTTCCAGGATGGCAACTTCCAGGTGGGGGTCAGCAGTGAGTAATTCCTCACTGCAACAGGGGATATTTCTGGGACCTTTTAAGGAGGCCCTAGTGTGCCCCCCTACAATTGCTGTCCAGGGTCCTTTTTGGGGAAAGTGGTTGAGAAGATGGTTGCCTGGCAACTCCAGAGGATCCTGGATGAAATGGGTTATCTGAACCCATATCAGTCTGGGTTCAGGCCTGGCTATGGGACAGAAATGGCTTTGGTTCTGCTTATGGATGATCTCTGGCAAAAGCAGGTTGGGGTAGTGCTTCCATCCTCACTCTACTTGACATCTCAGCAGCAAAGAACTAAAGATACGGCTCTGTGGGTTGGCTTGAGGGATGAACAGCCGAGGTGGCGATTGGACTGATGGCCTCACCCCTATTTTAGTCCTCTGCATCTTGTTCTTTTTAATTTTTATATCTTGGTTTTATTTCTATTTTTGTACTATGTTTTAGGCTTTTATATACTGTATGCTTGTATAATTATTTTATTGTGAGCTGCCCAGAGTCACTTGCAGCAAGTTGGGCAGGAATAAAATCAACAAATAAATAAATAAATAAAATCAGGAAGATGTGATAGCTGATATGATTGATCCTCCACTCTGTTTTGATGAAATATATATTGCTTAATGAAGCTAAGGAACTTTACCCTTTAATAGAGCTTTCATCAACTCAGCATTGAACTAACCAATGCAGCTTGTTCTGTACTGATGCCACAAGCACAACTTCTCTCCCTCAAGTTTTTTGAGATGGTGGGTGATGGACAACTGCTTCAGAATGGTTTTGTAAATATACATTTTGAATGTGTTTTGTCTCATAACATTCCTAATAGTGCAATCCTATGTATGCTTACTCAAAAGTGAAGTTTCTTGAAAAAAAAGTAATGGAACTTAAAATTTTGGCATAGGTTTGCATCCCAAACATGTTTTTTTCTTCACAGTTTATCTCAAAGTGTTTATCTGGAAGATGTACGACTATTTGTTAATTAACTATTTTTCGTAATGTTTTTCAGCTGATAACTGCATTGCAAAATTTGAAGAAATGAAAAAAAATGGCAGGATAATTATGTGTACTGCACATTAATTCAGTTTATACTGAAACTGGCAATGTGCTGTATAAATTCCTAAGTAACCAACCACACACCTTATACAGTAATGATATATGGACTGGGCCATTTTTAATAGTTCTCCCTCGTCTCATCCTGAATGATAGTTTATAGAAGGCCAAAAGTTCTCCTAACAAATGAAATGAAACCAACATAATTCTTGGGAAGGGGCTGGAAGCGCAGGTTCACTGATGCTGCCTTTTGTCCTCCCTTTGAAGAAGGCACAAATGGTGCTGCTTTTCTTATCCTATGGACAAAATCTGTCTGAGAAGGATCCAGAGATTCTCTTAGGACATGGCTCCTTGCTCATGTTCACCAAAATTTAGTAAGATTTTCTCAGGAATTGTCCTTAGTTGATGTTAAACTCTCTGAAACACCACCTTTAGAACTGACTTTATTTACTGGAGAAATTTTTTTCTTCAGCCTAAAACCATCAAACAACAATTTTGAATTTTTTTTTTACTATGGATTTCTCTTAACTGAGCCTCATGGAGAACATTCATCAACTTTGGCTGAGAAGGCAGAACCCACATCAGAGTTTTTCTCTAGGGGAGATGCTGGGTGGTCTGGAAGAGCAGGAAGAGGTAGAACACCCCTCAATCCTTCTCTGTTATGTTATATATGTTATGCTATGCTAATTTTTGCAGTACTACAAATCTAGGCCTGAATCTGAACATTTTAAAAGGGCACATAGTGAAACCCATGTGGCTACTCTGCAAATATCCTCTATCACAAATTATCCTTTATAGCAGTTGATGCCAGTGATCCTCTCAGGGCATAAAGCATGATGCCCTCTGGGGGTAGCTTGCCTTGAGCCTGATAAGCCAATGCTATAGATCTTCTTAGCCAAGTAGGAATGACAGATGCTGACATTTTCTCACTCCGAGAAAATTTTGTTGAAGAGCTATAAACAAAAGCTTTTTCTGCTCCTGAGGTTCAACAAAATAAGAGCCAAATTACTTTATGCATATCATGTTTCTGACACTTCCATTAATGAGGGAGAAAGCACTTGGATCAGAATAAGAAAAAAAGGGGAGACTTTTGCATTCTTCTGGTTTGCCAAAACAGCCGTTGTTATTCTCAACATGATATCAAATGAGAATTTACTCTTCTATCAAAACAGACTGACCTTGGCTGCAATAATTTATCGTATTTTTCTAAGCTTCTCCTACTGCCTTTAGGAGTTTGTCAATACTCTTGACATGTTCTGGGGTGGATCTCTGCAAGGAATTTGTGTCTCATAATAAACAAGCAGCTTTTGCAGGTGCTGTAAATGGAACAATTTCCTGGCCTAATGTCCAGAGATGGACATAAGTTATAAGTTTTAACAAATGTCTAGGAGGTCAGCTCCTAGACATTTGTTAAAAGTCACAAAAATATATTTTCATGATTCAAATGATGAAAATTGTATTATTATGCCTTATCATGTGCTTCAAAGAATCAAACAGGAATGGATATATGGTATCTAAACTTCTTCATATCCTGCATGATCAACAGAAAAGGATAATACAACCCTTATAAATAACAATTAAAGTAGTGCATAGTATATATAGTACTGATCACAGGCCAAACATCTACGATGATATATTTTATGGAACACATCACAAGTACCTAATCATCATGGCACAAATATGTCCTAGCAATTTGTTACTGCTGTAATCTATAAGTTAAGATGCTGGACTTGTTGGTCGGAAGGCAAGCAGCCCAAATTTGAGACTCAGGTGCTCTTAACAGGGTGAGCTCCTATTATTCACCCCAGCTCCTGCCATTCTAGCAGTTCAAAAGCATGCAAAATGCAAGTAGATAAATAGGTACTTCCTAAATTGGTGGGAAGGTAACAGCGTTCCATCTGCCTTGGTCTATAGTCATGCCGGGCACAAGAGCACAGAAGCGTCTTAGGACAATGCTGGCTCTTTGGCGATGAAATGGAGATGAGCACCTCCCATTAGAGTTGTATACGACTAAAACGGGAAACCTTTACCTTTTATACTACTATGACTCTCATGTCTGTATCTTTAACTGGATGAAAGATGTTTGCGTCATAAGGCAAATCATTTTCAACCAAGATACCTCAAATGGGCTAACTTACAAAATGTATCAAAAATCTGGGACCCATGACTCCTATGGAATTGAAATTTGGCAATTTTTCTAAAACATGTTATGACATAAAAATGATCATAATGCATTTTATGACAAAATTCAAAATGTCATTAAACATTTCCTATATTCAGTTGCTGATGTTTGACTATGCTCTACAATTCAACATAGGCCACTTTCAAGGCAGATACCTCTCTGAATATTTCCCTGAATTTTTAAGAACTTTTCCAGTACATTAGAAGCCCTATTTGTTTGAGGCATTAAGGACCTGTAATCTGGAATCTGATTAATTTTGTCTTATGACATCAGGTTAAATGTAAGCTGCCCAGAATCACTTTTCAAGATGGGGGCCTATAAACATCAAATCCCCCCAGTGAGGCACCACCTTGTTGTGGTTGGGGGGCTTGTGTGCTCTAATGAAGATGAGAGCTCTGCCAGAG
>JANHZU010003673.1:5040-16512 GCA_032468055.1 Acrochordus granulatus
AGCTCATTTTCCACTAGATGTCCAGGATCCCCAACATCTAGCGCGGTCCTTGTTAACCCGGGCGACGACCGAGCCGGGATGGATTTCTGTAATTTACTTCTCATATTTTTTAATAAAATATTCTCATAGTTTTCTGTATCTCTAGTGGTTATCCAGGTGTTTACAGTCCAGACTGCAGGCCAACAAAAGAGAATAGTTGCAGCTCAGGGTTGGACTGCGAACTCGGTGTTCTCTGAGCTTGGTTTTCCTTGTTGACATTTCATTACCCATCTAGATACCATCAGCAGACAACAGAGCAGCTGAAAAGGAAACAAAAAGACCCAAACACCACCACTTTAACAGCAGTCAGCACCCAGATAAACAGAGATTAACACTAGAACCCATCAACAACCAACCTATAAACAATACTCCAGTGAAGAAAATACCGATTCAGACAAATAACAACAGCCTGATCAAGGCACCACCAAGAACACCCCCACCAACAGTGACAGAGCAAACCACTGAATATAAACAGAGAACAAATCCCCTCCCTTCTAGTACTGATGATATTACTTAGTTGGGTAATGAAACATCTGCAAGAAAACAACCCAGCTCAGAGAGCACCAAGGATCTCTGAGTTATATCTTGGCTTCTTATTCCACAGACAAAATCAATCTTCCATTGTCCCATCATGCAGGAAATACTGTGAATCATTTGGGGGTTCAGAGCTTCCTCAGTTATGCAAAACATTTTAGTTTTTTGCCTACAATTCACTACTGTTTATAGAAAGCATCAAGGATATGACTTGGTAGGAGTCATGGTGAGCTTTATAAATTTTGTAACTAAAGCACATAAGATGGGAGTGTAAAATCTGAATTATTTAGGCAGCCAAAGCCAATATCCAGCATTTAAGCTGTCCTATAAGACAACCCACAGGCAAATTAAAAAAACCTTATTTCTCCTTGCCAGAATAAACAAACTGAGGTTGATCTAGTTCCTGGCAAGCCACTTTATGTAGCCTATATGGGCTCCACTGAGATGGGTGAATCACCTCTTTTATGGTCTTGATCCAAGTTTGCTGCATCTAAAGTTCTTCCTCTTTAATTAGCATCCTAAGGAGAACCCTGTTCTTGATCAAGCAATACTGCACATTGGGTGCACATGCTACATCACCAATTCTTTGGGTAAAGTCCATAAAATTCTGGCAAATAATATATATTTCTCTGGCTGGAATTGCTAGTAATTATCTTGAGGTGTTGGTAGCTGCATTTTTCCCTCTCTCTGTGAAATATTGTTTTCATTAAGCTACTGCCATATCAGACTACAAAGGTGACCCCAGGACACCAAAAAAAAATCCTAGCCCTCAAATAAATAGGCAAAACAAATTTTAAAACCCCAAGAATTTGTCAAGGAGTGTTGGAAAGGCTATATTTGAGATAAATTGCGAATGGTTTGGTGTTGGTTTATTGGTTTTTTCCCCTCTTTTTTTCTCCAGAGTTGGAACTGTTAAATGAGCTGTTTCTCTGTAGGTGTATCCAAGTAACATGTTAATTTGACTGGAAGTTGCATTTATTTTGAAAATTTGTCTTCTGAAGAGGACTTACATTGCTAGCAATGTTGCCATTAATCTTGGAGAAGTCCCACATTGGAGCTTCCAAGGAATGAGAACACCCACTAAAGCTTATGGTGATTGATCGGTGGTTAGAAAGTTGTTATCCATGGGCACATTAACACAGACAGAGAAACACACACACACAAAGAGAAGAGGGGAGAGGAAGAGAAAATGTAAACAAGAGAAGAAGTTGGCACAAAATGATTCCTATTCTAGTGTGTGTTAGGGTTCCTTTCGATCCTTCTAGCTAGCAGTGGGGAGAAATCTCGGGAGAATACGGCCACTCATTCTGAACTGAGATGAGCATGATCCTCCCACAGCTCTTTGACTATAAACTACTTAGAAGTGGGGAAAATCCCACTTTCAGAAGACCAAACAGTGTGATCTTCTCAGGGGGCCTTTCAGGGAAGAAGAGAAAGGACATTTTCCTGAACCTTTTGTGACCTGGACATCTTCTCTTGCGTCACCTAGTTGGGTCAGTAAATGTCTGCAAGAAAACAACCAAGCTCGGAAGGCACCAAGGATCCCACATCTTCTCTTTGTATTTCCTCAATACAGGAACCTCAGGAGATGTGCCCAGAGGCAATCTGAGTGGAGAACGGTGCAGCTCACAATATGCTCTGCAAAGCTTGGAGCCCTTCTCTAGTGGTAGACGTCGTGCATTGTTTTTGTACAATAATTCAAATGCAAAAGGGTTGTGTAGTAGGTTCTGTCCAATTCTTATGAACTGGCTGCTTAATTCTCTCTCTCGGAAGCAGAGGACTAGCACCCTCCGGTTGAGCAGAGTATTCTTCACCTCTAGCAATAACCCCAGGGTGAACTTGTGCTGCCTGAATGCCTGCCGCCTTTATCTCCGACACGACCCCAGTAGTGTGTGCACTGCTATGGCTTGGGAATAAGGCTAGTCCAACTCCCTGGTAGAAAAGATCCAGGATGGCAGTGCAGCAGATCAACCAAGCAGAAGCAAAAGGAGGAACTGGGGAAGGACTAGTTATTGTCTTCAGAACCAATAGTTGCCTAATTTAGATGCCCCCCCATTGAAGCATGTTGCAATTGTTCCTTGAAGTCGCGAGGTTTTCTATGCTCAAAGAACACAGAGAGAAAGAGACAAACAGAGAGACAGAGAGAGATGTTCCCTGCTTCCATGTGAGCCTTACAGGTCTTTTTAAGGAAAACCGTGCCACATTCCCAAGATAATGTAAGCGCTAGGTTATATTCCTGGGGGATATGCCCAGCTTTGTGGCTCTTTTGGGGATGGGGTGGCCTAGTGGTTAAGACACTATGCTTATCAGCTGGAAGGTTGACAGCCTGAGTTCGAGACCCAAGTGGGCGAGCACGTGTTACTTGCTCCGGCTCCTCCCAACCTAGCAGGTAAAAATGCAAGTCGATAAATAGGTGCCACCTATGGTGGGAAGGTTAGAGCGCTCTATGCACCTTGGTGTACAGTCATGACCACAGAAGCATCTTCAGCTAGGAAATGGAGATGACCATTGCCTGCTAGAGTCAGACATGACTGGCAGGGGAAACCTTTACTTTTTGTGTCTCTTTTGGGAAACAAAATTAAACCAATGGAAGAGAATAATTATAGCTCAGGGTTGAACTGTGGGGTTCCTGGTGCTCTCTGAGCATGGTTTCCAATGTAGATCCAGTCCAACCAAGCTCAGAGAGCATCAAGGACCCCAAAATGAAACCAAGAAAGGACGTCTTCAAAAGGCTACGAAAAATGTTGTGACTGGTGAAATGTGGCTGGAACAAATCACCATGATGCACACATGCACAATCATCACACACAAATGATGCAGCATGTAAATTGCACAAATGACACAACGTATCTCACTGGTGCAATGAAGTCCTGGTGACAACCCTTGCCCATCTTCCTTTTCCCTGGGGCAGACACCCAGGAGAAGACAGCAAGATCATGGTTTCTAAGGTTACTTATGATGAATCAGGCAACGCTTCCCCCGAAATTCCAGGCAAGCTTGCACACCTCCACAAGTCGTTGGTAGCACTCTATTTTCACCTCCATTTCACAACACGCCGAAGAAAGCAGAGATAAAAATAACAGCTCAACACTGGTATAGACAAGCAGCATCGTCTGTTGTCGACTGCCAGTGAGAGTAAACACTGCAGGGAATTTCAAAGGAGAGAAAACAAATTAAACCGGGAAAAGCTTGATAATATCCCCATTATTATATTTTATGATATAATTAGACCTTCCCGGTATAGATTGAATTGACTCGGATCTTTAGCTGGTGAAGCATACCAAGGTTTTATTATTTGCTGATTCGATTATCTTGCGTTGTATTTATTCTGATGCCGTTATTAAGAGATGATAGAAAGATGACAGGGATTGTCAATTATCTTCCAAGCCAGTAGAACATTTTTTTAATCTGCAAGGGAGAAGTGGGGGGCATCGTCGTGTCATATGGCGGGGCAGGCTAATTAGGGTCGCTGCCTTAACCTTTCAGAGCACCTCTGCTCGTAAATTGCTTGTTGCTCAAGCAAAGGTCACTTTTTGCAACCGTAACGATGAGCAGAGATACCTAGAAGGCGGCCAAGCAGACCGTAAACATGCTTGTTTGCTTGCATGCATGGTTAAAAACGACCTGAGAATACTTTTCCACATTTGGTCCCAGACGTCATACTCCAGAAGCAGACTTTTGGTTTGCCAAGCAAGAATTCTAGCATGCAGCTGCACAACACTCTCCATCTGAAGTGGAATTTCCATGAGGTTGACCTAGGTCTTCCTACGCTCGTGTTATCGTTGATCTGTTTCTTCATCTAAAGGCACAAGTCGCAGAATCCCCCAATGGGGGACCTTGTGGTATTTCAGCAACCGTAAGGATTTGGATCTGAGATGTAAACCGGGTTAATTCAGGCAAGCGTGGTTTGTTGTGGAGTCCTTTTTACTCTCTGAGCTTGCTTGTTCCCTTGCAGACATTTCATTATCCAACGAGGCAACATCATCAGTGCAACAGAGGGAGGGGCTTGCTCTCTGTTTATATGCAGTAGCTTATCCTGCCAGTGTTGCTTGGGTGTGTGTTTCTCCTTGGTAGTTCTTTGATATGGGTAGAATTTTCTGCTTGATTGTTTGTCTGGCGTTGATCCCCGATTGTCTGGGTGCTGGTGGGCGGAGAGAATGTGCTTCTTTGTTTTCTTTCTAACTTTTTTATCATCTCTTTTAAATGATGTATAAATGTGGTTTATCTCTAAGGGTGTATTAGTGGCTGATTTGTCTGAATGCCAAGCTTCCAGGAATTCCCTAGGGTATTTGGATTCAGCTTAGTCTAAGATGCTCACAGTTTCCCAGCTATGATCGAGTCTGTCCATGTGTTGGGAGATTATGGAGTTTTTTCTAAGTGCTAGTTGGTGTTCATGAATGGGCTCTGCTCGTCTTCTGCCCATCTGTCCTACGTAGTGGCTGTGACAGTTCTTATACCACATGTTGTAGATGAACTATGTGACAGTTCTTATACTACATGTTGTAGATGACTCCTGTCTATTCTTCTTGGGCTACTAGGTCCTCTGGTTTGCTTAAGGTTTGTTTTTTTTGGTGGGGGGCTAGTTTGGTTTGCGCATAAACCTTCCCAAAAACCGCCAGTGAGAACTATAGAATTAGGTCACTTTGAACTAAACCGGGGGTATCCAACTTTCGTAACCTTAAGATGTGTGGGCTCCAAGCATAGCAGAGCTGGCTGAGGAATTCTGGGAGTTGAAGTCCACACATCTTATAATTGCCAAGGCTGGACACCCCTGAATATATTATCCCACCATTTGAGAATAAAAAGAATGATCCGTCTGAAGTGTTATGTACTTGGCGGCCTGCTGTCTCACCAAAGCCTTTGTATCACCTAGTTCTGGAATGTGATGCCACATGGGAATCCTTCCTTCTTCCACCGAATGAAGTTTGAAGATAGCACAACTGGGTTTCGCTTACCTTGGATGTGTGAGCAGTAAATTCCACAGAATTATGAATCTGCAGGTCACCCCGCGGATGATCAGTTCCGTCATTCTATGGAAAGCAGTTCAGCTCGCTTTGAGATGTGGCTGCCCAGCCTCATCCTTAAAAAATTCCAGAGGACCCCCAAACCTTCGAGGCAGATTGCTGTGCAGAATGTACCGGCAATTAAATTTAAATAAAAATTTAATATATCAATTTTAAATAAATTTTAATAAACTGTTGGTACAGTAGATGAACACGTGCACGTCATTCATGGTCCTGTCTTATGTAGTCATAGAAAAGTCTTCCAGCATCTTACTCATGGCATCTTTTATGTATGTATGTACTTGTGTGTGTGTGCAGTCCTTTGGGTGTGAAGAAGACACGCTGTTGTGCTGTTCATCTGTGGACACAGAGGTGACGCTGCAGTCCCAGACTGGAAGTGCAGTGGAAGCCCATCGTTGTAATAACTGTGGCGGTTCTTCTGTGAGGTTCATGATTTTCTATCAGTTCTTGGTTGCGCCTCCCTTCATAGCAAAGGCTTCATAGCAAAGGGATTTTATAAATAAAAATTTTATTTTCAAGTGCTTTTAATTGTTTTTAGTGTTGTTAGCCGCCGAGAGTCTTCGGATTTTGGCGGCATATAAATTTAATCAATAAACAGATCAATAAAGGGATGGCCAGAAGATTCTCTTAGCGGCTGTCACTTCTAATTCCCTTCATTGGATGTCGCAGGATTTTCTTCAAATGTCCTTTTGTAGAACTTCTATGGATGATCTCCAGGACTTTTCCCAGGCTCCAGTGCACCGCAGAGCACCTGGCGAGCCACACAGTGGTCACCCGTTCTGATGATGTGCCCCATCCATCACATCTGGGCTCTGATAATCAGGCACTCGTCAGGTACTCCTTGCTGGTGGACTTCATATCGTCCAGGTGGGAGACGCAGTCTTGTTGGCTATGCATGCCAAGGGTGGAGCAGAGAGTACACGTGTGAAATGTCTCCAGTTTGATGTGTCGCCAGTGCAGAGTCCAGACTCGGATCCATGTAGAAGGGATAACCGCTCCGTAGGCTTTCAGCTTTTAGAAATATGAACGTTGTGTTCATGGAGCACTCTGGTGCGCAGCTGCCCCAGAGCCTGACTGGCCTTGCTGACCCTGGAGCCAAAGTCTTTTTATGTGCCTGAACGCTGGTACCATCCCTCTCTTCTTTTTTCTAGAGCAGACATCTCAAGTTTCTTGCAGCCAGTCCTCGTATCGGCCTGTCAGTTGCGGTGATTGATTGATTGAGTTTGATTTAAATGGCTGCTCAGTTCCCAAAAGCAACTCCGAATGGCTTCCAATGGGCTCTGTCCCAACAGTGATTTCCTAGGCTTTGCCTAGATACTACATCCACTTCCACTCAGTCCTATCCAGGTTGTCATCACCTACAGCAGGTGATCTTAAAGGTCCATTCATCACGGATTCCAGCTGATATTTCGTCTGAGCAAACTCACCAAAACGACTTGCAAATTTGTCTTTAGGTCAGCTATTCCACCCATCACATTTCCTTCAAAAATGTCTTATTTCATGACAAACAAGGCTGGGATTGAAATGGACGTCAACTTCTGGGTTTATTTCGTGCACCGTGCTTTATCTGCAGCAAACAAACTCAGTCCTATGACCATGCAGTCCGTTTTCATAGGGGATAGAGAAAACAGAATAATTGCATTCGTTCATCTTTGGCTATGCAGAGCGGAGGATTAAACCCCCTGAGAAGGCAGGAGGGTTGGGGGAGCCAAAAAAAGGATGATTTGTTTTTCTGTACACAAACACAATGCCGAAAGCCCCCTCCCCAATTCAGTACTGCAGCTAACCCTTTTCAGCAATTCGATCTATCTCATTTACAAGCCAATATATCAGCCAATTTATAACCAATCTGTCATGTCAGTGAATCAATACAAATCATGAAAACACACATACATTAGGCGTAGTGCATAATTGAATCTTCTGTTCCCCCGGTTCTTGCGTACAGTGCCACAGGCAAATTGAAAAAGGCATATTTCCCTCTTGGTTCTCATGGAGATGATGCGATGCCAGATACTTCAGGCCACATTTGTGTTGAAAACACAATAATAATAAACAATGTATAACATTAAGGGTGACCTTAATGAGCTTTGACAAATTTCGATTGGTCTCATCAAAATAATAATAAGAGGAGAAGAAGAAGAAAGGGTGGTGGAAGGACGAAAAGGAGGAGGAGGAGGTGGAGGAGAAGGGTTTATTTAGCTCACTGATTGGAAGTATAACCAACGAATGCTGAAGAAGGATTATTTTTTATTTATATCCTACCTTTATTATTTTTTTTATAAACGTCTCAAGGTGGCAGACATACCTAATACTCCTTCCTCCTCCTGTTTTCCCACAACAACAAGCTTGTGAGCTGAGTTGGGCTTAGAGAGAACGACTGGCCCAAGGTCACCCAGCTGGCTTTCGTGCCTAAGGTGGGACTAGAATTCACCGTCTCCCAGTTTCTAGCCTTAACCGCTAGACCAGACTGGCTACTCTGGCAAACCCCACTCCATTCTAGCCCTGAAAATGTTACTTAGTTGGGTAATGAAATGTCTGCAACAAAACAGCAAAGCTCAGAGAACACCGAGGACCCCCAAGTTTAGTATATTGCATGAATCCAGTCCTTTAGAGTGGAGTTCTTTCTCCAGCGGTTGGCTTCCTTTCGCTGAATACAAGATATGTATGCGTGTACATTCATGTGCTATGTGTGTGCTTGCGTTTGGTCTGTGCGCACACCATTTTAGTATCCTGAGCTATCAGCAGTCTTTGAGGTCATTATCTTCAGTGACCTGCACAATGCAGAAATCCAATGTATCTCCAACAGGTGACTGTCCAGCTTCTGTATGACCATCATGAGTGAAGTCCATATCCCTGGATGCCTGGTTCTATTGTCAAACTATTGATGCTCTTGTGAACTTCCTGTCAAAATCTGACTTTCCAGAACTGAAACCGACTGACCTGTAACTTGCACTCTAGAACAAGAGAAAACAGGGTTTCTTCATGTTCTGTGTGGCATCCTTTCAGGTATTTGAAGGGTGCTACCCCCATCCCTCCTTAGTCTATTATTCCCAAAGCAACAGGCCTTCCAATATCTCCTCATGGAGCACCATTTCATATTCCCTACAAAATGAACAGCTGTAGAGCCTGAAATTCCAATAAAATAGAAGACCAACCATAACACACTTGAAGCATTTCAACAGTTCAGACAATGTAAAGTTGAGACATGCTCTAAAACAGCAGAAAACCTAACTGTAAATTCATCAGCTCCACCATTTTATTTCCTTGGTTTAAATATTTAGATACTTCCTATCATGTAACACGCAGTCAGGCAATGAAAAGCCAATGGAGCACAAGTAAATAATCTTCAGCATGCAAATACATCGCAACGGAGCTGGTGCATTTTTTTATTTCAATCTGGAGAGAAAATTTTGAAGAAATAATAAAAGGAAATTGGGTAATGAAACATCTACAAGAAAACAACCAAGCTTAGAGAGAACCAAGGACATCTTAATAACAAAATCTTAAATTGGTCTATGGATATAGTCTCCGTGGTTGCAGTTTTATTTATTTATTAAATTTGTATGCTGCCGAAATCCGAGACTCTCGGTGGCTGAAAACACTAAAAACCATACATTAAAAATAAAAATAAAATAAACCCATTGAAACAAAATAAAACTGCAGTTCCTGCAGTTTCAAACAATATTCTTTATAATCTTCTTCGGGGGCTCCAGTTTTACTGCTGTTGAAGTGAGCAATCTATAAAGCCACTGTTCAATTCCAAATTAACGTAGAGTGATCCACCAGATTGGACAACCTGATTGATCAGGGCATCTACCACAAAAGGTCTATAATTATAATTAAATAATAAAGATCGTCTTTATTCTCATCAAGTCTTCTCATTCTTCCAGAGACCCATCAAATAGGCCTGGGGATTCTCTTATATGGGGTCAGAAATCCATCTACCCGAACCAAAAGTTCTTTGAACCTACTCCGGTTTTTTTCTCAAGTGAAAATGATTCTTTCCCAGTATCTGGAGCAATTGAGTTATTATATATATTATAATTATATATATTATATTATATATAAATAGCAGAATGGGTTTTGTTTTTGTTTTTTTTAAGAAGAACTAAAGCTGGATTTCTCTGTGGGTTTGGAGCCTTCTTTGATCAAAAGAAACCCTGTCCTACAAGCTATGGTAGAGATTTGTAGTATCTACAGACATATGCAATAAGCTCTTCGAACCCTATCAGAACCCAGCATCAAAAGTCTTGATTCTTCCCTCTGGATATTGGTTTGCCAAGGACCTACATCGTAGCGTCCCCTAAATAATATGGAAGGAACATCTCATATTCATTCATATTTAATAGATTGCATCTTGCTTCACCTGTATTTTTTTCCCCATTTTGGTGGTGAATCTTGGCCTCCTTAAACAGTTGGCCTCAGCCGGGTTTTTCTTGTTGGCTGTAAATTTGTCCTTGGACTTTATCATTACATTCCTGCCAGTTTTCACGGCTTTATGTCCAGAAGCTTTATTCCGACCGCAACCCTTTCTTTTTCCTTGAGGAGCATCAGAGCTTCAGCAAGACTGGACAGCCTGTCCTCATCCACTTCAAGGAAGTCTGATTTAGCCAGTGAGGTTAAGCAGAAATATTTGTGTGCTCATGAATCAGGGTTGGTTAGGTGGGAGAGACCAAGTTCATTACAACGCAGCTGAGAAGCTGACTCTGAAATTTCCATCTCGGCCATAAATTCACTTTCATTTAGCTTCTGAATCTCCTCTCAGCGTCGAGAAGATGTGCAACATAAATGTTGGTGTCAATATATGATTATGAAGCAGAAGATCTGAAATACGTGAAATTGATTTCATTTTTACAACAGAAAGCAGAAGCCTACCTTGAAAGAAAGAGACCGAACAGAAGATATTCTTCCCATGTTTTGAAAAAATCTTGGTGCAGTTGTCATTTTTTAGCACCAACTTGCTTCTCATTTCCCCCACACCATGCAATTTATGTTGAAATATGATTTAGACATCTCCTGTAGCTTGGGTAGTGATATCCGTGGATCCGTAACATGAAGTTATGCAAATTATATCTCTTTTCTCAGATGGGTCACATATGAATTGTGAGCTTGCATCATGGGCTCCTGATCTGATCCATGAATATTTGTGGATAATTAAGCTCAGCTAATCTTCTCTTTCTAGATGTTTTCCCAAAGTGAGAAAATACACCTGAAATTTCTTTCAGAGCGGAGGAGAACTGAGATGAGATCCTCATCAGAGTAAGAAGGTTTCCTGCACCTGTTTAGTAATGAGTTGAGTAGGGTGGGGTGCATTAAATGCCCTACCTTTCATAGCTTCCCAGAATCCTGAAGCTGGATGTGATCGTAGAGCTCATTTTGCCCAATCCCCTGTTCAACGCATGATCCACTAGATCACTTCTGACAAAGGACCATCAAGCCTTTGCTTGAAGTTCTTTAGCAAAGAACTCACCATGTCACGTGGCAGCCTGTTCCACTGGACAATGCTTTGTACAATGATATACAACCTTTATGGTTTCCCATATACTGTATCTATTCAGACCTGAAGGAAGATGTCAGAAGGGAACTCCTTCTATTGGGCTTTTTTTTAATGCAAAGTATAGGAAAACTTCAAATGGTTGGAGAGGTGCATCATGTTATGGCTGCCATATCTGAGCTACATAAATTCAATTTACTACCAGATGGAAGCAAAGACACGGTGAATGCTCTAGGCTGGATGGCCATTGGATGGTTGTATGTTTTACCTGGCACCTGCAGAAGTTCCCTCAGCCACTGCTAATAATTAAAGGGATTTGGAAGCATTCCCTAGAGAAATACAAAAGGAAGGAAGGAAGGAAGGAAGGAAGGAAGGAGGTGC
>JANHZU010003673.1:50666-62700 GCA_032468055.1 Acrochordus granulatus
AAGAAGGAGAAGAGAGAGAAGAAGAAGAAGGAGAGGAAGGAGAAGAAGAAGGAGGAGAAGGAGGAAGAGGAGGAGAAGAAGGAGAAGAAGGAGAAGAAGAAGGAGGAGAAGGAGAAGAAGAAGGAGAAGAAGAAAACGATGCACCAAAAATCTCTGCTGCTTCCCTAATATAAAGCAAGCTGAGGAATGATCACCACGAAAAGCGCATCGAAATATTTTAAGCATTCCTGAGAAAGAGGTAGGAAACTGCAAAGGCTCTTTTGGAGGAGGAAGAAGCTTCTGACCATCTGGAAAGCAGATTGGGAGATGGAACTCGTGTGGTGGGGGTCTCACTTTCTCTGGGTGCCCGTGTTTTGGAGGGGAGGGAGAACTTGTCTGCTGGAGTTTTTCTTCAGTGATGAGAGGATTTTTGGATTTGGGATTTCCCAGTTCTCTGACACTCCTCTCTCCTTCATCTGAGGCTCCAACGCGACTGTCAAAATCGGGGGAAGAGGATGTTGCCAGGATGGTTGTTTTCCCTTTGCACAATTTTTCTATCACTTTCCACCTCCTTGACTGCTCATGTTTCCGAATCTGAAAGAAGTCCCCCGGGGAGAAGTTTATTTTTGATACCATCCCTAGGGATTTAATAGAAGCATGGAATGCTGCAAATTGCTGGAAAGAGGCTTGCATAAAAAACATGCAGAAAGGAGGCCTGGAGTCCATATGGAAGCATTTCCCGGCCATCTTGCAGGACTTCGTCCAGATTGTCTTCTCCTGAGGAGGAATTTCAAAAGCAAAATTTTGTTTATAAGATCGAGCGAGCGTTTCAGGAGCAAAAAAAGCTGGGAAGACAAGTTATTTAATTCGGTTCCCGTTAATTGGGGAATGGTGGGGGGGAAGAGTGAGATTTTTCTCTCTGTCTCGTTGCAGAGCTACAGATAGTCCTTGAGTGACCACCAACATGGAGCGTGCCCATCACAGTTGTAACTTGGGACAGTTGTAAATCAAGTGTGGGAAACTAAAGATGGGGGCCAGGGGGGCAAGCGACAGAAATCATTGCAACAGTGTGGTATAAACCCCACCCCTTATAGACCCTGCAAAATGCAGGTCGAAACAGACCAAGGCTACAGAAGAATATTCAGCCATAGAATGAGAGGACATTTTTATGCACTTTTTTGTGACGGTCTTTAAGTGAATGCTGCGGTCATTAAACGAATGCATGGTTTGCTAGGGGATGGTTTTGCCAAAAACTGGACGTAAATGCCACTTTTCAAAGATGCCACTTTTTGGTAAAACGGTCGTGAAACGCAGCCATGTTGCCGTGGGATTCAAACAGCCATAAATGCAGCCCGACTGCCAAACTCCTGAAGTGCAGTCGCATGATCACAGGGGAGGGGATGGAATGACCATGGGGACTTTGAATCCAGGTCAGAAATACCCCAGGGAGGTCTGTCATAACTTTGAATTGTCGCTATGTTGAGGATTACCTGTAATTTATCAGCTAATTTTCCAGGAGAAAGAGAAAGTGAATTAATGGACTTTAGTGTGTCAAGACAACTCGGCTACCTGAGGCATCTTGAAGATCTCACAACCCTACACCCCCACCCCCAAGACCCCACTGGTCAGCCCTGTTAAGCCCAACTGACACACAGACTGGGGCTTATTCAACATTACAAGCTTTTCAATTGAATTAAAGCACTGTCCTGATCTGTAAAACACCCGGTCTTATCAGTTAAATGGCCAGGATCCAATGGGATTCCAAGCCCCATAAGCCCAACAGATCAAGGTCCAAATGTTGACCGTGACTGTCGCCACCAGATATCTGTGTGAGCTAGTGAAGCATTTTTGTAGGAATCCATCTAAGCCACTGCTTCGCTTCCCAGGGTGGGACTCACTTCAAAGAAAAACAATTTATTTCAACTGATCTAAGTTCTAAAATCATCCCTTATCATGGCAGAGATTTTTTTTTTTTGCAGCACTTTAGTCACAGCTCTGCACTAGGCAAATATCAGAAAGAGGACCAGAAAATCAGTTACAAAATAGGTCACATCTTTTTCCTGCCTGTGTGACTATCTTTGATCTATGGCTACCTTGGCGAATTTTATTAACTATGCGCTCCTTCCTGGCCTGTGTAACTCAGCAGTATTTTTCTAGCAGAGGCTGGAATGGAATTGCACCGCCTTTCATCTTCTCTTTCCCCCTCACCATCCCTCGGGATTTATTTCCATGGCGGTTCAGTTTATCGCCCATCCAGGCTGAGACATCAGATCATCAGTTACTGCTAAAGCCGGGGAAATGCCAAGCCTTCACCAATGGCGCATTCTTCCTGCCTCCAATTCCTCATTCCTGAACTTTGCTGATGGGACAGTTTCCTCCTCATCATCCGGTGCTTCATTTTCACCCAACAAGTGAACGGGAAACGTGAGCGCATTTTTCATTTTAATAGCCCCAAACAGCATCGACTGGTTCTACAAGAGTTTGAAGAAGTCTAAAAGGAGCACTCATAACTGAATGCAACCTGAAATTAACTCATGATAGGGAGGAAAAAGGAGTGGAGATTATAGAATGATAGATGCAGGTGGCATCTTGGAGCGCACCTAGTCCAAGTGCGGCTTTGGACATGAATGCTCAGGTCAAATGGTTGTTCAACTTCTGCTTGAAACGGTTCAATGATGAAGCCTCCATGACTCCAGGACATGGGTTGTCCAATTCAGAGAATCCTAGGGCTAGAAGGGTCCTTTGAAGTCTTCTAGTCGCCCCTTGCCCAAGGCGGGAGTCCTTATACCATCAACTGCTTCAAAGTTTTCACGATCAGTCGCTTCCTCCTTATTTCAACTGCGGATTAAGCTTCCACACTTAAGTTAGTTCTTGTCCTATCTTTGGGTGCTTTGATTTGCGGAAAATAATTCCCCATCTTTTGAAAACTCTTCAAAGTATGGAAAGACTTCTATCATGTCTCTCCTTAGCCTTCTTCAGGATGAACATGTCAGGTTCTTTTAACCACTCTTTGTAGGATTTAGCCTCCAGAGTCCTCACCACCTTTGTCACTCTTCTTGGCTCACTGACCAAGATCCTTCTTGCAGTGTGGCATCCAGAAATGGACACAACTGGATCGTTCGGCTAGCAGGAAGATGGGACTTGCAAGGATCTTTGAAACTGATGGAAGGAAGAATCTCAGCCCCAAGCCTTCTTCCAACTAAGATATGCTCTTCTTTACCTTCTCTTTGTCCAAAGACAGATGGAAAGATCTCTCCCTTCCATCTTTCTTATGTGCTGAGAAATGGGTAATGAAAAGGAAATATGCTCAGCCTCTTTCTGAGCAAATGCCTGTGGAGTGAGGGCTGGGGTTAAGGAGAAGGCACTGATGTCTGCTGGGGTGGCAAGTGGGGCAAAACGATGAAAGCGGTGTTGTGGTGTCCTGGTTAGGGTTAGCAAGCTCAACTCTATATGCTTATGCACTGCACCACTACACATGTAGAAGCATTTCTCGACTTACAAGAAATGGAATCTGCCCATCATGGTTGTAAGTCATCAAGGTTGTAAAATGGATGGGTCAAATGACCAACTGATTTTACAACCTTTTTTGTGGCAATTGTTAAATAAACACCATGATTGTTAAGTGAGCCAGTGGTTCATTATGGGCATGGTTAATGTAAATTCTGGTTTTTGGCAAAACTTTTGTAAAACACAGTCATGTCTTCATGTAGACACAACTGCAGCCCGGATGCTGAACACGCAAAGTTCAGTAAAGTGACTGTTGGGAGTGGGGCAACAGTTAGAACTTTTACTCGTGGTCGTAAATTACCCCCAAGTAGGCCTGCTGGAACTTCAAAGAGTCACTAAGTGAATGAGTGTAAGTCAAGGGCTACTGTGTATAAAAGGACTGCATTATGGTGCCACAATGCATTCAGCATTAAGAATGATAAACAGAGTTTATAAAAACTAGGCAAACAGCAGATAACATCAGGTTATTTATAAATTTAATAGTCTTGAATAAAGATCAGTTTGGAATTTTATCATTACATGCTGAAAAAGCCTTTGACAAATATATAAACAGTAAATGTTTGCTTGGCTAAATAGATTTGGATTTCCTTTGGAATTCATAAAATGGATCAAGATATTATAGGAGTTACCCACATCTAAAGTAAAGGTTAAGGACATGTTTTCTCCTACTTTCCCATTATTCAGAGTAGAGGTATCCAACCTTGGAAACTTTAAGAAGGTTGGTCTTCAACTCCCACAAATCCTCAGCCAATATAGCTATTTCGAGGAACAAGACAAGGATGCCCACTTTCACCCTTGCTTTTCAATATTTGCATGGGACCCTTGGCTTGTGGGGGAATGCAGTGGCTGAGCAGTTAAGATGCTGGGCTTGGCAGCCAGAAGGTTGGCAGCCCGAGTTCAAGACCCACATGCCGTGTAATGGGGTGAGCTCCCATTCCTTGCCCCAGCCCCTGCCAACCGAGCAATTCGAAACCATGCAGACATGCAAATAGATAAATGGGCACTACCTAAACTGGTGGGAAGGTAACAGCACACCGTGTGCCTCGGCATCTCGTCATGCCAGCCACAGGACCACGGAAGCATCTTCAGACAATGCTGTCTCCCTCAGCCGTGAACTGGAGATGAGCACCACCCCTTAGAGTTGACCATGTCTGCCAGGGGAAACTTGTATTTGGCTTGTGATTATAGACAATATAGGGTGCTTTACAGAACACAAAGTGGTATTTTTTTTTGCAGGCAAAAAATCCTTTTGTTTATTTCTAACCCTCACACTATTATTTCAGTGTTGATACAAATTAAAGATGCCTGTAGTAAAATAGCAGGATACTCTATTAACTGGTCCAAATGGAATGGATGCCAATCGGTGAATGTTTGGTTACTTGTCCATTTAAGAAATATCAATTCCGTATTTGTACTCAATCCATTAAATATTTAGGCATGTGCAGACCAAAAGATATAATTCAATCAATAGAATGTAATATAAATAAAATGCACGGAGAAGTTTCTTCAGATATGGATTGATGGAAGCCATTAAATCTCACCCTTTGGGGAAAGGTGAATTCTCCCGAAATGAATATTACTCCCAGATTAATTTATATTCTGAGAGCAATTCCTTACAAATACCTAGGGAAAAAAATCAAAAAATTAAAGCTTTTGTTTAGAAAAAATGTATCAGGGTCTTCCATTCCGAGAATGTCTTTACAGAAAATTCAATTATAAATTAACATGTACCTTGTGACATGTACTTTTTACAAATGCATGAATGAACATGCAGGAGACACAACCTGTGGGAGACAGATTTGTCCCTGAAGATTTCAATTTCTGCTGCATATGGTGAAGCACCAGAATGAAGACTTCCACAAGAGTCGGATCTCAGAAGAAAAGGTGGTTCCCACATGAACTGGATGAGGCGAAGGGGTCAAATGAGAAAACATCTAGAGGTCTGAGAAGAGGACACGCAGAGACTGGACAAACCTTGATGGAAGTCAGCTGGATGGGAACTGTAGTAGAATCACAGGACCATAGAATTGGAAAGGACCGCAGAAGTCTTATAGTCCAATTTCCTACTTAGCACAGGATCAGGTACAGCATCTCTGACAGATAATGCCCAGACTTGATTTGAGAAGGACCTCAAGTAAGGACAACTCCATACTCCATGTGGCAACCTTTGCTTCACAGCTATCGCATAAAATCAAGTACCATTCATGATTGCCAGCCTACTTTGATTGTTCAAGAACTTAAACCTTAACTTGGCCAGCTAGGGCTGAGCTGACCAGAAATGCATGGTCAAATGAGTGAGAATGGGTGCAGCTTTGAGTTCAGAAGGTGAATAAAAGTCGCAACCCTCCTTTCATTTTGCTGTTGTTGTTGTTTTTTGAGAAAAAAGTAACAGAGTTTATTGTGAATGAAAATACAAGTTCAAACCAACGTTAAGAAAGTTAAAAAGAAAAAGAGGTGCAAGAGAAAAGGAAAGAAAAAAAAGCGACTCCTGACTTTTTTTCAGTGAAATTAGAATACAAAAAATGTCACAACCTCAACCTTTTGCTTCACGTTTCTAAATATTTCAAGCTATTTCTATAACAAAAAAGTCATTCTAGTTATCATAGCAAAAAATGAGAGTTTTGGGTTTTTTTCCAGTTAAATGGTACAGTCATAAAGTGATTACATGACTGTGCCCAAGCTCCAATGTGAGTGCCCACTACAGCCATTAAGTGAGTCACCCATGGTCATTAAGCGCAACATCATGTGAGTGAAACTGCTGGTTTCCTGCCAGCTTCCCCACTGACACTGCTGGTCAGAAGTATGCTGTGAAAGTTACAAATGGCGATCACATGACTGTGGAATGCTGCAAACAACATAAATGTGTGCTGGTTGCCTAGTCGTGCCCCATGACCATAGAGACACTGTGATAGCCACAACTACAACACACAACATCATAACTTCAAACAGTTGCTGAATGAGAGTTGGTAAGCAAGGGCTACTCGTAACAAGTAGCATTTGAAGTGTCATAAAAAGCCTTTCTCCACAATAATGACCATGGGAGATACGTTAGTCCAGGCCTGTCTGCAGCTGGCTGAGGAATTCTGAGAGCTGAAGTCCACACATCTTAAAGTTGCCATGATTGGGCATTCAGCTCTTCAACCTCAGGTCAAAACCAAGACAACATGCATATTTATATACATATCATACTTATTATGTGTATTTATCTTAGATTTATATGCCATTATTGAAATGTTTTATTCTTAACATTGATATGTTGTTGGCCACCCAGAGCCACGGACTGAAGGGGTGGCTATAAAAAATTGAATGAATGATTGAATGAATGAAAAAATAAATAAAAACATGTTTCTAATGGATGTTGATATCTTGTGTGATTGTGCCTCCCACAGGAGAAAGTTTTGGTGGGCCCATTATGGATCTACGTTACCTACCAAGAGAGGTGAGTTTCAGGCAAAGGATCTACGCAAAGCAATGATTTGGTATTCAGGCCAGTCTTTCTGAGTCAGATCTGTTTTGAGCAAGTGAGTTGAACAAATGAGCTCAGGAGAGAGAGTCTGGTTCACTTATCTCCCAGCTGCAGGGCTCACTTAGCTCAACGGCCACATTGCTAATCTGTGCTTCAGCAGCATTAGGGTCACAGAATGAGGGTATGGCTGAAGGAAAGAAGGCGGGGAAAGATTCTTGGTGCACGTTCTCAGATTTAATCCTTCTGAGTTCTCCATTGTACCGCTGTCCAGCACAAGAAGGTGTGCTACAAGGAAGGGATTATTATTAACCTTACTTGTCAGGCAGAGACAAAAATTGCAGTGCAAGTCCAAGCGTTTCTCACCCTTTCAAAGCAAGGATTTGTTGATGCATGGAAATCCATGCATGGAATTGACCTTAGAGGTCTTCTAATCCAACCCTCTGCCCAAGGCAAGAGTCCTTATATACTTATTCTCCTTGATGCATGGAAATCCACTCCAACGATGTAGAAATACCCTCTTTTATCTAACTTTCATAACTGGGATTGAAGAAACATTGTAATTTCTACACCCCAGTGTTGGCCTAGAGGATGCTTCATTACTTTGAGCGGGGCACAATTTGAGAAGTGAGAAGAATCTCACTTCCATCTCGTTTGGAAAAATGGGCAAATGCCTATGTTCCTCTTGAAGATGTATTGTGGGAGAAGGAAGGGCTTCTTTCTCCCACAGAAGGGGTTAAGAAGGGGATCAGCCTTGACTCACTGTGCACACACAAATGCCAAAGGTCCAACCCCTTGTGAATTCCATTAGCCTTATCTGGGCAGTGCAGGTGCTTGGTGGTCAGTTTGAGAAATTCTTGTAACCCTGTAGCGTCAATAAACCTGTTGATTAGAACTGCACCAGCTGCACCTGAGCCTTCAAGCTTTATATTAATTTCTCCAACACCCACCAAGCACCTGCCAGATAAAGCTAATGGTCTTTACAAGGGGATGGACATTTAGTTTCCCCCTCTTAACCCATGGCCCCACCTTTCCTTCTTCCACATGTACTGTATCACATCTAAGATAGACAAAGGAATATTTGCATATGTCACTTGGGTTATCCTTTCACCTCTGTGAAGATAAAATGGGTTGGTTGGGGAATCATGTATTTTTGTTTGAATCTCCATAAAGCAGAGGTACGTATCAATGTGCAGGTGATCTAATGAACCTCAGTCTTTCCTGGTGCCAACCTCATCCTAGGGAAGGGAGTCCACCATTGTTCTAGGCATGCTGCTGAATTGCTTAAAAGCAGCTGATATCTAGTCAAAATATCTTTCCTTTTAATTTCAGTTTAATTTCTATTAGTCCTTGACCTGCTGTTGTTTTCAGAAGACCCACCCTTCTTCCATGACAACCTTTTGGGCATTTGTGGATGATGATCATATCTCCTTTCAGTATTCTATTTAACAACTGGAGTGTGTCCACCTCCTTTAACCATGCCTCGCATGGCTTTGTATCTGGCCCCTTATTAAATGGGTAGCTCTCCTTTTAATCTAGTCCAGCTTCTCCCTGGATTTATTTAAGGATCACACAGGGAGCTGGTGTGTTGCAAAGCAAAATTAACTCATTCTTATTTCCATATGTGATGTTTGGCTGAGATTTGCAAAAGAAAAAGGAAATGTACATCCTCATAGTGAGTGGGCAATCTACTGTGTAATATGGCTTTATTTTAGCTTGCATTGAGGGTTTTTAATTAGTTGGATCAAGTTATGGATCTGGGAGCCTCCACTATGGGTAGTATGTATCTTCCTCAATCCTGACTCCTCTAGCAGAGACCTGGGAGTTTATGGGTTCTGCACAGTATCTTAGCTATTCCTAGCACTGCACCTCTCTGGACAGAGAGCTCTGATGTTCCTGGAATCTGTTGGGCCCCTCTCCCAGTTTAGGAGTCACAACCCAAGTGCTCCTGCCACCACTAGGATCATTTTGTCTTTTACTTTCCACATCCTCTTTACTTCCACCTTCAAGCCCTGGTATTTTTCCAGTTTCTCATCCTCCTTCTTTCTGAGGTTGCTGTCACTCGACACTGGTACATCTGTCACCAACATTATCTTCTGATCCTTGTATATGACCACAACGTCTGCTTGAATGGCTAGTACCTGCCTGTGTATCTATCCAAATTTGGAAATCCCACAGGATCTTAGCCTAGTTGAAAACTAATTCAAACATATATAAAATAAGGAAGAAAAAGAAAGAAATCAAAGAGATTTCTAAAAGTACAAGAAGGGGGGGAGTAAAAGAAAAATAGAAAAGAAAGAAAAATGACACAAAGATCTTCTTTTCAACAATTATAAATAAAATTATAAGTTACTCTATGGTCACAATGCAACTTTCTTCTTTCTATAATCTATCCTGTCTAGTCACCAAAATCATAAATAATAAGTTCATTTTTTTATTTCACATAAAAATTCTATAAGGGATTTCCGGTCAGGATTAAATGTAGATATTGTCTTTTCTTTAATCAAAGAAGTCAATTTGGCCATCTTAGCAAGTTCTATCATTTTCACCAATGAAAATGGGAGATTGGCATTATAACTAAAAATGGGTTTCTATCTTTATTAGTCATAGTCTTAAAATAGCACAGAGCTTAGAATGAATTGACACTTGTCAGAAATACCAACATGAACAAAAAAGCATTCCTTTTTTGAGAGACAAAAGGAAAAAGCCCCCTTCCTTTGCCTAGTTAATCGGTTTTGGTAATTTTCATTTTCATCCATGTCTCTTTTAAATTTTAACTTTTGTATTTTTTTAGATTTTATCATTTTACTGTACACCGCCCAGCATCCCTCTTTGAGAGAGATGGGCAGTTTAAACATCTGAAAAATAAATAAAATTAAAACCAAAGAGAATGAAGGATCATTACAAGGAGAAAGTTATGAAGCGATAATGGGAGATGATGAGAAGGCAGAACTTCTTGACCCTTCTTTTAAAACTGTCTTCTCTTAAAAGGGAAAAATGGAACCCTAATTAGTCACTATCACATCCCCAGAGGAAGTAAGGAACTACAGTTCTCATTGGACAAAGAAAAGGAAATAGGATAAGAAAGGATAAAAGAGAATTGAGATAATGTAAATCAACTAAGACACCAAGGCTTGGTGAACTGTATGCCAGGGTACTGAAGAAATTAACAGAAATGATCACAGAACCACTGTTGGTAACCTCTGAGGATTCCTGAAAGACTGGCAAGGTCTTTCTCCAGAAACCTGGAGAAAGGTCTTTCTCCAGAAACCTCCTCCAGAAGACTAGAGGACAGCAAATGTCCTCCTCATTTTCAAAAAGAGGAAGATCTGAGACACTGTAGAACTGCAAGGTTGACATTTGCACCAGAGGATCCTCAAATAGATGATCAAGCAGTGTGTTCGTAAGAACATGGCTAGGCATGCTATCATTTGCTGGAGCCTGCATAGATCGGACATGCCGTACTAACAAACCATGCCAGGGTAATGTTATCTCATTCTTTGAGAGATTTACTCATTCAAGGCATCAAGTACATTGTGTCAGAGACTATAAGAGTACGTGGGAATGACCTTGGGAGACAAGAGAGACACAGATGGGTCAACTGGCATGTGAAAGATGTCTCAGCCTACAGAAGGGAGGAGGATGTGGAAAATGTTTCAGAAGAGACCCTCCCTAATTTTTCAGAGTTAAAAGGAGTGAAGAAATACTTTCAGTCTTGCAAGATTCTGTTACTGTAACCTTAGAACAAACATAGAATTAGTTCTCCTGATGTGCTTCTTGTCAGGACTATCTCACAGGGCTAAAAAAACCATAATGTACCTGAACGAAGTGCCTTGTGAAATTCTCCTTCACAAAATGGTAAACATATGCTAGATGATAACAAGAGTTAGATGAGTTCATAGTTGGTTGTACACTTAAACCCAAAGAGTGCTCATAAACTGCTCTGCTTAAGCTTTAAGGGAAGCACTGAATGGACAAGTGGCAAACTCTGTCCTGGGTCATCTGCTGTTTAATGTTTTTATCAGTGACTCAGATGCAATTTGTGGCATATGGATTTTGGGGACTAGTCATGGCTGCTGTTGTGCTGGCATGAATCAGCAAAGGGATAGAGAAAATGGGGGAAAGAAGCCCAGATGTGGCCTTGTAATGCAGCTGTGCAGCTACAAGGGCATAGGAGGTGATGTGGCTATAGGCCAGCATTGTTGTGAGGCGGATGGAAGCAGCCTTCCCATTGGCCAAGCTTACGAAGGGCAAAGACCGCCTAACTTAAAAGAAATGGCCGGGGTGTCTATTGCATCGCATGCATGAATTGCCCTTGAGATTACATTGGCCAGACAGAGTGCTGGTTAGGACAATGATTAAAAGAACATGAGTGGGTGGTGCAAAGGAGGAACCCAATGTCACCAGTGGCAGTTCATAGCCATGAATACAATCACACATTTGATTTTAAAAGGACAGCCATCTAAGGTTGGGCTGGGAGGGACATAGCTAGGGAAATCATTGAGGTGTGAGAAATGTGCTTTTTATCAGTAAATCAGTGTTAGACCTGCCATCATCTTATCAGGTACTCTGTGGTCAGTTAAAGCCCAGTGGAAATCAAGCACATGCACACAAAAGAAAAAAGGGATGGTGGGGAAGAAGGAGATTTAAAGTAGTGGAGCACAGGGGCAGGGGCTATGGCAGACAGCAGTGGACAGCCTGTGTGCAAGTTCTTTGAGGTTTTAACCCCTCTGACAATGGCCCCAAGGACAGACCTGAAAGCTCAGAATAAATAACTGAATGTTCCAGAAAAAGATTGTTCTTTTGTATTCCTACATATTCCCGGGACATGGGTATTTGCATTCATTAATGGTCATATGGCCTTGTATATAGAAGTTGGGAGACTAAAACCCCGGGGGAACCTCCTCCCTCAGTTGCTGAGGGAACCTGTACAGAAGAGAGAGAGAAAAAAAGGAGAGGAACAGAGAGATAGATCGCCACTTCTGAGTCTGTGCTGCAGAACTTTCACTTGGAGAAATGCTCGGCTGAAGAGGTTCCTCACCATAGGTGTCCTTGGAAGTTGAGTGTGTGATTATCATTTCCTGG
>JANHZU010003673.1:66160-78195 GCA_032468055.1 Acrochordus granulatus
AGATCCAAGAAAAGCCCAAGGACACCGATGCCGAGGACCCCACGCAGCCACAGAGGAGGAGATCACAAGAAGAGGCCACGGAGTGCCCACAGAGTGTGGTTCAAAATGTCAGGATGGTGACCCAATGGTGCGATTGAAGCTCCGGACATGAAAAAGGGGCAGATCTTCAATCACACTATTACGGCCACCGTCTTGGCTTTGTGGACCACACCCTGTGGGGATCCCTGCTGCTGGTTCACGAGCAGCCTAAAAGGCTAATCAGTTTCACTTTCAAATAAATTAAGGGCATATAATTATTTCTCCTTCTCCCAAATGGGCAGCTTATATTACTTGTTGGCTGTTATCTAGATTCTGCATTATAATTCCATATTTTCCCAGCAGGGGGATCAAAACCTAAATGATAATCCTGGGAGTCCTCAATTTACAACCACAATTGGACCAGAATTTCCATTGCAAAGCAAGGCGGTTGTTAAGTGAGTTACACCCGAATTTATGAGCTTTTTTGTCACGATTGTTAAGGAAATCACTGAGGACGTTAAGGGAATCAATCGTTAAGGGAATCCAGCTCCCTCTTTGACTCTGCTGGTTGAAAGCCAGCTGGGAGGCTGGCAAATGGTGATCTCATGACCCTGGGACGTTGCAACCATCGTAAATACATGCTGGTTGCCAACCCCCGCCCCCGAATTTTGATCACGTGACCGTGGGATTGCCGCAATGATCGCAAGCGTGAGGACCGACTGTAAGTCACTTTTTTCAGTGCCACTGTAACTTTGAACAGTTGCTCAACAAATGGCTGTCAGTCCAGGCCTTGGCTCCTAGTTCTGAAAAGTTACAGCATCTGAAACCTACAATGATTTCCCCTCCTTAGCACCTAATCCCTGATTTTTCTTTTGTGCACGGGCAGCGCCACTGAATTTATCCTCTGAACCCTGGAAATAGAGGCGAAGGCATATGAGCAACGGGTGGAAAGAGGCCGAAAAGAGCAACGGGAGATAATTGGGTAATTCTAAATGAATCATAAATCAAGTTCAAGCTTCAATGAATGATGAGAAATCTGGATAAGAGCACCCTTGCTGGGAAGGAAGATCCCACAATTGCTTAGCAATCCTCCTTGCCTTTATCTCATCTGGCTTTTGCCAGGTCCTGAAACTGGATCGTTGGCCAAAGGAAACAAAAAGTAGTGCCATGGGAATTCTAATTTCTCGAGGAAAAAAGGAAGGAAAAGGGGATAGCAGGTAGCAGCATGCTCATTCATATCCACAGAATTCCTTAGGGATTCTTTTAATTCTCAGTCTTGCCCACTTTAAGACACATGGACTTCAACTCGCTGAATTCCTTGGCCAACAGGGCAGGCTAGGGAATTCTGGGAGTTGAAGTCCATATGTCTTAAAGTTGCCAAAGTTGAGAAAGACCGAGGGAGAGTGTTGATACGACTCTACCTATATGAAGGCAGGAATTCCCTGTGGGACATTTACACTCAATCCACTAATCCAAGGAAGTGACGTTAGTGGTACCGCCACTGGTGCCATCTTCTGACCTCTCAAAGGTCGGTTTGCACATGAATAACATGAGATCAGGTTCTCATTGAACATCCGATAATGCTCTCCCATCAGTCATCACGTTTTTATTGGCTTTAAGGTTTTTATTATTTTACTGTTTTGCTGTAAGCCGCTGAGAGTCTTCTGATTTTGGTGGCATATCAATCCTATAAATAAAATAAAATAAAAAGGAACATGGTGCGAGCATGAATGACTTCATGGTTTATCTTAAATAGGTTGAAGTCCACTCCTCTTCAAGTAGACGTGGTTGAGTAACACAGTGATCTAAAGAGTCTTCCTCCATCTTGTTTGTTCAAGAAAGGAACAATAAGGTACGTGGATGACGATCTCTCCAGCGTACATGGAGAAAAAGAAAACCGGTAGAAATGCAAAGGTGAAGGTGTTGGGACATTCCCAAGGAAGCTCTCTTCTGCTGTGAATTAATGAGATAATTCTGACACTTGGCAGCTGACATTACTTGGGCCACAATCAAGACAGTTACTCAGGTTAATTGGATTAATGTCAGCAGCCATCAACTCCTTGAATTCAAGAGTAATAAATCATGGTTGGCTTTATTGGGCAGCTTCGTCTTTCCTTGTTGGAAAAAATAGCGGATCTAGTTCTCTGTTGTGTATTTGTTTGTTTGTTAAATGTATATGCCGCCCAACTTAAATGACTCTTCGGCGGCTTACAGTAAAACAATCATGAAAACAATTCAACTCTTTAAAAAGATCATGATTTCTTTAAAAGATCATGGTCAGATCTCAGAGATTTGAGCCTGTCACATCTGGGGCTGATAACATGGGACACCAGGAGTGTTTCACGCATGCTTGGGCCAGATAGAGAAAGCAGATCCAGAGGGAGGGAGAAGATGTTGCCACATCTGGCACCCAAGCCAAGATGGATCCAATGGGGATCCAAGGGGGCAGGAACTAATCAAGTCTAAAAACCGTTTTGCCGTTTCTTGGACCTCTTTCCAAAGGCACCCTTGAAGAAATTATGATTGTTTCCTTACAGCCCATTTCTTTTCTCACTGTTATCCACACAAGGTTGGGAATCCTGAACAATAATCCAGCTTTAGGATTGTTGGCTTTGTGTAGGGGCTGCTCAGTAGCATCCCACACATGTTCTTGCTAGAAGGACAGCACATGAGCATCCAAATGGGACACAAATGCTCTCTTTGTATCAAGTCAGATGCTAGACCTGGTGACTTAAGGCAATTGAGGCAGATAAAACACTGGATCCTGGAAAGCTCAGGACAGAGAAACGGACATTTTTTTTTACCCAACGCATAATTCATCTTTTGAATTTGCTACCATGAGATATGGTGATGGCCACCCACTTGGGTGGCTTCAGAAGTGTTGGACCAGTTCAGTAAAGTCATGGGAATCAATAGTTATGCCTTGATGACAGTGAACTGCCTCTGAAGCCATCTGCTAGGAGTCTCATGGGCTTCCTTATGTTAGCTGGCCGCTGTGACTAGTTCCAGGGTCTAATCCAGCAGGGCCCTGCTTATGTTCTTATGAAATTTATGCCTGCATTCTCTATATACAGGTAGTCCTCAACTTACAACTGTAATTAAACCTGACAATTATGGACATAAGTTGTGAGGGTTGTAAAGCAGGTCATCCATGTGACCCAACCAATTTAGTTTTATGCACACATATGTACATATATGAAACTTCATGTCTTCTTCTATTTTCTACAGCTTTCCATTACATTATCTCTGAATTCTACTGTGCTCCACGTGTCTCCTTCTATTAGCAGCGGACCAGAGCAAAGGGACAAAGGAAGAAACAAAAGGCAGAAGAAGATTGCTCCAAACTATCAACTGGCTCCATTTAGGCTGGTCAAGGGAAATAAAAGGAAATACAGTATCTATCATGATGGCATGGCTGGTGCTAGAATACAAGATTTTCCTTGAGAAAACAACTGGTGTATCAAAACAAAAAGGGAAAGGTAGGAGGCCAAAACAAAGCAAGCAATCGGCCCAGATTTCATGTCACATGATATATGAAAGATGGAAATCATAAGATTTTTCTACAAAGAGCTTTTTGGAAACATCTAACTCCTTTTTACCCATTTGTCCAGCAGAGAAGAAGTGCATCTCTCTTTATCTCTTTTCTTCCTTTGGGGAGTGTCTATTGTGTGCATGTGAATGTGTAGAGATGTGTAGGATGTGTAGAGGGTATAGAGAATGGCCTTGAAGGACAGAAGGAAGATCAAACCAACATTCAGACAAGCATAGCCTGAGCCCTTTCCAAGAAACTAATTGAAGTCAACATCAAAGGGTCTCCTTAATTCACCTAAAGGTAAAGTCGGGGTGCGGGGAGACTTGCAAGCTTCTGCAACTATAGACATTACAATAAAAGCAGTTCTAGACCTATGTGGCCCTGGTTTCTTAAGTCTGCCTTGTAGGGCTGATGGGGCACCTGTAGGATAGTGAAGTAAATTGGTAATTAAACATGTTTATTTTGCTGCCAGTTTGCTTAGCAAGATCTTTGCTAGTATACACACACATACACTATATATATATATATATACATACATACACATATACATACATATATACATACATATATATATATAGAAATATAGATTCAGATATACTTTTTGCCAAGGAAGGAAGGAAGAAGAGAGAAGGGAAAAGAGAGAAAAAGGAAAAGGAAAAGAGAGAGACAGGAAAGGAAGGGAAGGGAATTTGAAGCTTGTTGGTATTTCTGATCTCAAGTTATCTAGTAACATTTATGGCACTCTCTTGCACTGGCAACCTCTTATGATTCAGCTCACAAATGCAAATTTTAAGAGTTCAAGAAGCTGAATCTGCCACGGTTTAAAATACCCTCTTACAGATAAAAGAGATTAAAAAAAACAAGGTTGTGAACATTGGATATTTTTGGAAAGTCTTGGATCTGAAAGAAAGCAGGCTCTCCCTGGCAAACTCAAGGGAGAAGGGGCTGTACAAGCGAACAGCAACGCAGATCAGTCTCGCACGCTCCTATCAAACTGGCAATACTGTCACGCCTCACTATCCATTCACACACACTCACGTGCTAAGCGTGAGACATGAGAAGAAATCCACAACCCCGTCCACATACTCTTTGGTTAAAGGCTGGGCAGGTTGATGGACTGACGGGTTGTTTACAGCACGTTCCACAAGGCATCCTCAAATACAGCAAATGATGATCAGAAGCAACTTTTGGAGAGCAAAGCACCTGCCGAGAGAGCGAGAAGGGTGAACATCAGACATCCCTGACAGAGTGAAAATTAGACAGGAGCAAAGCGTTGGTAACCTCTGAATGGGAATCTCTCTGACAAGTGAGAACTCCTGTGCGCGCGGTAAAAGGTCAGCGGGAAGACATTTCAGAGAGCAGGGCAGGCTTCATTGGTATGGCGCACATGCGCTTGTTTTGCTTCTGTTCTCGACAGCAAGGTGCAAGGGCACATGGGAGATGCCATCCATGTTAGTTTCTGCGTGGGACAAATCCGGGCTACAACTGACATGGCCTTCTTGCGATGAAGATGTGGTCTTCCTGAAGTGGTGGGATGAGACGGCCTAGAGCAGTGTTTCTCCACCTTGGCAACTTGAAGATGTGTGAAGTTCACCTCCCAGAATGCCCCAGCCAGCAGGGGATTCTGGGTGTCGGAGTCCACACATCTCCGAGTTGCTGAGGTTGAGAAACCGTGGTCTAGATACTGAACTGCAAAGACCGAGGCATGAAAGAGAGGGCATGCATGAAGGGACCTTCAAAGTAATCCCATCTCCACAACCCATTTGATTACAACATAAAGTCACTCATGAGAGCACCATGTTCCTTTTCATTACTGATGGGAGAGCATTACTGGATGTTTAATGAAAACCTAATCGCCTGTTACTCATGTGCAAGCTGATCCCATGGGGAGGTCAGGAGGTGGCACCATTGGCTGTACCACTTTGTACTTGCTTTGATGAGTGGATTGAACATAGATGTCCAACAGGGAATTCCTACCTTCACATAGGTAGAGTGGTATAAAGACTCTTCCTCGGTCTTTCTCAACTTTGGCAACTTTAACACATGTGGACTTCAACATGACGGTTGGGGGATTCAGGGAGTTGAAGGCCACACATCTTCAAGTTGTCAAGCGTAAGAAACAGCGCTCTACATGACCAGGACACCACTGGGGTGGAGAGGGAAAGGAAAGAGAATTGCCAGATAATCTGCAAAGCTTTGCCTAAATAAAAAGAAAAACCACTAAGGATGTACGGTATGATGTAAATAGCGTCTCGGATCACGCCGATCATGAAATTCAGAAAGCAATTCCAATTTAGTGAACGGAAAACTGAATCATTCTGACGTCAATCTGAGTTGCTTTCCTCCCAAATCCCCTGCAGCCATCCAGATATAGAAGGCAAAGCAGAGAGTGTAGTCAATAAGTAGCCAGGATTAAGAGAGGTTCATGCCAAGCCTGGTGTACCCCAAGTTGGATCATCACAGATATGTGGTTTAGCCCAGGACTGACCCAGGTGGATGCTTAAACAGAAAGGTCCCAGTTCTGTCCGAGCGGGATGGAAATGTCCCGCGTGCATTCCCAGATCTAGGCTTCTAGGAACATCAGCCTACTTCTGATTATACCAGGACAGATGCTCTCTCATGCAATCATGCATTTTCCCATGATTTCACCTCTTGGGTGTCTACTGAGAGATGCTCCCTGCCCACGGGCTAGGTAGCTGAGTGGCTGGATCTGATCCTGCCTCTCCACTGGTGCTTGGTCAAGGCACGCTTAAAGGAAACAGAAAAGGTGGCCACAGTGGCACCATGATGTGCAATGCACATCGAAATGGACGGACTTTGATTGCACCACTGTGGCTGCGGTCTTGACTCATCTGACCAGCCGCTGTAGATGCGGCTGTATTTGGGCATGTGTCGAAGGCTAAATGTCTCCTCTTCCTCATCTCGGGATGAGTTGCAGACCATGCCATGATTAAGAAGAGGGAGAATCCGGACGTCTGCAACGCCTTACATTCATGATGGAGCTGTTCAAAGGAAGCACAGAAATATATACTGGTGTTGTTTAACAAAGACTGACAGTGTGGAAGAGGAGATCCTTCCTGGCCTGTTTCCCTCCAGGATGTTGATCCGTGCCACTCATTGGTATTCTGGATTTTAAGAAGAGATTTTAGTGACCTGCATTCGTCTCACAATAGATCAGATGATGAGTGGAAATCTTGCCTAACGTTGGCCTGTCCACCCCGGCTGGCACATCTCCTGTTTGGAAACGGTCTCGCTTTGGTTCCCCCGGCCTCGTTTCTCAAGCAGTCTCCCCCAAACTGGCACCAGCCATCGATCATTCACGCATCCCAAGGGCAAAACGCGGTTAGTGGCAGAAAAAGGCGTCCCACTCCTTAGAATAAAGCCTTCTTCCCCCCAATTAGAGCGTCGCGTGTAAAAAATAAAGCATCGCAAAGCGAAGCCGAGGGAAGAAGTCTGGAAATGTTCTGACAGAAGGCAAGGTGGTGGGAGGAAAGGAATGCGCCTCGCCCAGATCTGCTCCTCTTTCTACCTTCCTCTCCGGTTCCTATCTTGCTGCACAGTCTTCCGTTCTTGATGAATGGCTCCTCCGAAAGCTCCTCTGCCTGTTTCCACCACATAATGAATTCTGTCACTCTCAGCCCAGCTCCGGTGCAGCGAGGAGTGGAAGAGAGAATGCACATCGCTTGCACAAAAAGCGCCGTCAGCTCCAATTACAAAAGAAACCTCATCGGTGTGCAGAAATCCTAAGACGCTTATGAGCTCCTACTCTTTCCGAGCACATGGTGGTACATGATGCTGTCAATGTTTGACAGGGCTTAGTAGAGGCCCGAGGTCGCTCCGAAGACAGATTGTTCACCAGGCAGATGCCAGGATGACGGGAAACGGCGACGGGCAACGTTACAACGGGGCGAGTCTCATCTATGCCTTCATGCGTGCCATGTTGCCTGTCTCGCGGCAGGCCGGCAGGAGGAGAACAGGAGAAAGAGGGGGAGTGGGCTGCAGCCCCCCTCCCCCAGCCCGGCCCTTGCCTTTCAAAGAGTCTCATCTCCTTCCTCTGCCTTGTCAGCGGTTTTCTCCCTGACATGACTTGAAAAACGTGGAGCGCCACTGGAAGGCTGGAAACATTCACAGAACCACGAAGCAGGCCACGCCCAGCTTTTTCTTTCCTTGGGAAGCTTATCCCCAGGATATTTCTGCACTAACCATGATTGGCTCAACAGAGATTGCCCATCTCTTAGCCAGGAAGACCTTGCAAGCCATCTCAGTTTTTCTGATTGACAAAAGCGCATGGGTTTAACTGCAGGTCGTCCTTGGCTTATGACGACAACTGGGACCAGAATTTCCATTGGTAAGCAAGGTGGTTAAGTGCCAGGTTTTACAACTTTTTTTGCCATAGCTGTTAAGCGAATCACTGCTGTTGTTAAGTGAATCATACAGTCCTAAATAAATCCGGCTTCCCCCATCGACTTTGCTGGTCAGATGCTGGCTGAAAAAGTCACAAGTGGTGACCAAATGACCCCAGGACATTGCAACCATTTTAAAATACATGCCAGTTGCCAAGCATCTGAATTTTGAGCACAGGACCATGGGAATGCTGCGACAGGCATAAGTCTGAGGCATTTTTTTTCAGGGCTGTTGTAACTTTGAACGGTCACTGAATGAATGGTTGCAAATCAAGGACTACCTGTATTTCCTTTTTTAAAAAAAAACTCTCAACATACAGTACTATGCAAAAGTCACAGGCCACCATTAGATTTGTTCTTTTAGCAGTGATGTAATGACCATAGATAATTATGTCTCAGTCTCTTTATTAGAGGACAACCGGAAAACACGGGATATTTGTATGCAGGATTCAAGAGCAGGAAAAAGCAGAAAAAACAGCTTCCATGGCTAAAGTGTATTTTGTACCAGTCCCTTCTTTTACACTCTTTTGCAAGGCCCTGAAAACATGGTTTGCCAACGGGCCCGGGGACCCGAGTGAAACAGAGCCTATCAAAGGACTGATTTGACTGGTGTCACCGGGAGGAGGGAGGGTTTGCACTGGGGTTTTATTTTGTAAGCCACTCACAGTCTCCGAGAGTGAGTTGGGTGGCCATATAAATTTTCAGGATGGGAGGGAAGGAAGGAAGGAAGGAAGGAAGGAGAGGGGAAGGGAAGGAGGGAGGGAAAGGAAGGAAGGAAGGAGAGGGGAAGGGAGGGAAAGGAAGGGAGGGAGGAAGGAAGGAAGGAAGGAAGGGAGTATTTAGTGTATCCTCCCCTTACACCTGAGCAACCTCAGGCACTTGGCTCCCAAAGTCCTGTCACTGCTAACCCCTGTAGGTGTCCTACTATTTCGTGCCAAACCGGCTGCTGTGCAGAAAGACACATTGCCCCGGGTTTGCACAAGACATGCTTGAGCATCGCATGCAGTGCCCACGCCTGTTGGAGGAGTGCAGTTCATCGGAAGCTTGCCGGGAAGAGCAACTTTCGGTCACGCCATCCGGCCGACTTCCGGAGATGACAGAGCCTGGCAGACATCGAACCATACTTGTGCGTCGGCAAGGCCATCCTCAGAGGGAAATCCCCAAGGCCCTGGGCATCCAGATGCGGTGGTCAAGCTGCTACAAGGCGATCTGAGAGCTGGGAGAGGTCAGGGCCAAAAAGGGACCGGAAGGCCGAGGAAGCTTTCGCGCTCGGACGAGGAGTTCCTCGGAGGTTCTTCCTCGAGAGACGTCCGGCGAGGACCTGGCTCAGCATCCGGCGGCTCCATTGGGGTGCCACGGTGGCCCTTCTGCCACCGAGGAAGCTCAAGCTGGACGGCCTTGGTGGAGGGGCCACAAGGCCCCATGTGCGGAAGGGGAGCAGGGCGAAAAGGCCAGGATATGCCGAGGCTCGCCAAGGTTGGGCTAGGATCAGTGGAAGGAGCATCGTGGCAGGAGGAACCCAAGTCTGGAATTTGGTGTCTACATTTCCTGTGTTTTCCGTTTGAATCTTAACACTGAGACCAAAAAATAATTATGGATGGTCCTTGAAACTTGGCTAAAACAAAGCGGGTGGCGGCCTGAGATTTTTGCACAGTCCTGTATCTCTGCACGAACCACGACAGGACCTGGTTCAGCAGAGGTTGCCCATCTCTAGTTCGGAAGTTCTGCCAAGCCACCTCTGTTCTTCCGAGTCAGAAAAACCCATCGGTTTAGCGATCGTTTCTCTGGAATATCATGCATTCCAGGGGAAAACGGAGATGCTTTTACCACCTGCCCAGTTCATGTTCTGCTATAATCGGGGGGCTGGGGGGGAAAACCAGATTCCAAATCTTGAATTAATCTCATCAGTCCGGGCTCAATGTCAGAAAAAGGCAAATTATGATAAATTGTCCTAAATCACCCACTGTTTGCTATCCAAAAAAGATCTGGGCATTTTGCTTGTGCAACAGAAAAGAGTAAGTGAGGCTTTCAACGATCACAACTGAGTGAAGCGAATTATTATTAATTTACACAAGGACAAATCCAAAGAGGCCAGGATGCTTACTCCATCTGTTAGATTCTGTGGCAGGGATTTCATTGCAAGTGACCTCTTCAATCAGCCCGACTGGGGAGAAGGAACAGGGCTTATTTTTATTTATTTGTCAGATTTACATCCTGCTTTTTTTTCCCCTCTAGGTGCTCCGTGCAGCTTGGATCAAAGTTTTTCAAATTTGGAAACTTTTAAGAGGAGTGGATTTCAATTCCCAGAATTTTCCAGCCATTACAAACTCCACACAACTCAAAACGGCCAAATTTGACAAACCCTGGTTTAGATGTGGGGCTTTCCTCCAATTTAATCCCAGCAAAACAATCCTGCAAGTCAGGTTGGCTGAAAGAAAGACCTTCCGTGGTGGAGATGGATTAAAATCAGGATTTCCCCACTTCGAATCCAACAGTCCTATCACTAGACCATACTGCCTCTCAGAGAGGGATTTCTTTGTCTAGCACTGATGATGTGACCTAGTTGGGCAATGAGACGTCTGCAAGGAAACAACCCAGCTCAGAGATCACAAGGACCCCTCAGTTCAACCCTGAGCTGCAGATCTGCTCTTCGATTGGCATTTCTGTATCTACCCTCAGAAAATCTCTGGGTTCCCCTCCACCAAAGCTGATTACAATGCCAAATTCGGAAGATCATCCAAATTCTCCATGGAGGATTTCCATCTCTGTTCTGCTCTAGATGTGAACCCTGGGCAAGACTGAGAGATGATCAGAAAACAGAGGGAGGGAGGAAGCAAGGAAGGAAGGAAATGTATGGGGTGATAGGAAGGAAGAAAGGAAGGAAGGAAATGTATGGGGGTGAGAGGGAGGGAGGGGTTGTAAATACTTTGGGGGGTCCATCATAACTTCTTACCGTTGCTAAGCAACTGGATTTAAGTCAAGGACTACCTGTACTGCGCTAAACCTGTGGCAGGTCCAAAATATTCAGTCCCCACCTGCAAAATATGCTCTCTGCAAGGACGTGTCCTCTGCAGCTCCTGCAGTAGGGGATCGATAACACGGTGCCTTGGCCACCCCTGTTCCCCCCGCTGCAAAAGTCCCCATTGCTGGAGATGGCCCTGTGAACTGCGCCTGAACGCGGGAACCCGAGGCGGCAGGGTTCCCACGGCGAAGCCTCCCGCGAGACGTGCGCTGCGCTGGGCGCCGAGAGAAGGGGCGCCGGGGCGCTCGACGACTCCGCCGGGCCAGGCTTCCGTCTCGCAGTCCGGCGGCCCGCGTGAGGCGCGTGATGAAAACTCAGGGAGGAGCAGCCGCTGCGGCCGCCCGGGGAGGCTGACTTCGTCATTCTCGCTGAGAAGAGAAGAGAAGAGAAGAGGCGGGAAAGCCGAGGGCGATCGGTGCCACGTAACCCCTCCCTTCCCCGACCCACATATTTCCTTCCTTCCTCTCACCCCCATACATTTCCTCCTTCCTTCTTTCACACATTTCCTTCCTTCCTTCTTCTACACATTTCTTTCTTTCTTTCCTTCCTTCCTCAACAAGTCATCTCCTTCCCTACACCTTCCTTCCTTTCCTCAACCAGTCGTCTCCTTCCCTCCTTCCTTCACCTACACCTCCCTCCCTCATCTCCTTCCTCCCTTCCTGCTCAGGCGCTGGAAGTGAATGGCTCGTGGCCAGCCTTTCCCGTGTCTCTGCCATTCCAAACCAAGCTGGTCCTGACTTTTTCTGTCACGTGCACCGGCCTGTGAAACGTGCCAGCTTTAGTCCTGACATGAGTGTCCCTCTCCTCACCTCCTCCTTTCTGCTGCATAAAGTGATCGGCTCCTCCGTACCACACCCATCCGAAGGTCAGCACGGGCTCAATCAGATCTGCTGTGCGCACCGCGACAGGGGGAAAGGCACCCCAAAAACAAAGGAGAGGTTTCTCCACTCGCTTCCAGGGCCAACTCAATACCCATGAAGCCTCAGTGTCTCACTGCTGGGTAATGCCAAGCATGCCCTGCCAAGATGAGCTCACCCATGGTCTGAAGTCCTTAAGAGAT